>PVIR01016269.1:0-36925 GCA_004026965.1 Petromus typicus | reverse complement strand
GTTTTGGCTTTAATGCGTATTTTTAAACAGAAAGATGTGTATTGCAAGAACTGGAAAATAAAGGGACAAACATGGAAATCTACTGGGTCCAGGAGATTGCGTCCAACTCACGAAGGATGGAAGAAATCTCACAGCACCAGAATGTATGAGATCAGACAAGCTGTGGCTACCCAGCAGGACTTTTTCATCCTCACGCCTGGGTGATAAATTATACTATCATTTGCGGGGGCCATATGCCATAGAAAAGCAAATTAACCTAGTAATTTTTAAATTATACCTCTGAGGCTTCATGAAGACACATCCAGTATGGTTGTTTTGGTCCTGCAGCCTTGGCTTCCTGAATCTTCTGTGATTTTTTACTTACTTCAATTGCTGTTTCATTTGGAAGGAAGTTCTATTATTTTAACAGTGGAAAGCAGGGAACAGTGAGGGTTTTAACCACCTTTTAATTTTCTCATGACTTTGTGTTCTACCTGTCCTTACTGAGTTTCCATGAACTAGTTTGACCCTGGCACTTTTGTATATTTTAAAAGTTTGAAATATTTGTCCAAATTCTTGTTATTTCTATCATCATATGGAAGGAAAATATTACCGCTTCTTCCATGATAAACTATTTTGCTATTCTTTCATAATATTTATTGATAATATAGCATTTGAATCAATATTACATAGCCTTTTAAATTAATATACTCTGTATATAAAAATGTGAAAATATCCCCTTTTTCTCACTTTAGTCTTTCTATTTATACATTTAGATAGAGGAAAGCAAATTGACACTGTATTATTCTGCTTTTTTTTCTTTTCCAAGTCATTCACTCATTCATCCACTCATCATCCTTTTATTTACTTATTCACTGGTACCAAGTATGTTCTAAACATTCTCTTAAAAGATGGCAGTAAATTAGCGGCCAAGGGATGCCCTGTTCCAACTTCTCCTAGAAAGGGTAATAAGCAGCAAGTACAGAGTGTTCTGGGCAAGACGCTGTCTCCACGTGTCCCAAACCAAACTCAGTGCTCAGTAGCTGTTGCCTGCTCTCTCTCTCTCTCTCTCTCCCTTCCTTCTCCCCATTTCCCCTCTCTCTTCCTGTCTCCCTCTTTCCTTGCCCCTTTGCTTCTCCTTCTGCTCTTCCTCCTTCCACTCTGCCTTTCCCTTTCCCTTACCTCCCTCCTCCTTCTCTCCACTCTGTTATCATCTGCTCTCTTCTTCACCTCTCACATGATTCCCATGTTTTTCTGCCCACCAGCATCATTTTACTGTTGCTCAGATGTGTGTCTTCAGTATAGGTACTCTTGACTCATATTGTTTGGTCAGCTTTCTTATCACTGGGAATATAACCCAACACGCCCAATTAAAAGGAGGAGAAAATTAGTTTGTCTCATGTTGCAGGGGACTCCTTTCATTGCTGCCTGACTCCAAGGCAGAAAGAAAGATGGCAGAAATGCACACTGCCAAGGAAAGCCTTTCATCTGGTGGAGTCAGGAAGCCAGGATAGGAGGGAGGAGCCAGGAAGCTGGGAGAGGAGGGATGAGCCAGGGATAGAGATGCACTCTTCAATGCACCACATCAAATAATGTGCCCCTTCTGACCAAGGCCCTTCTATCAATTTAACTAGTAATTCATCAATAAATCAATCTGCTAAGTATCAGGTCTCCGTGTTCTGATCATTTTCCCACCTGTGAACATATGAGAATTTGGGGCCACATTCTAGACCTAAATTATAACACAGATTCTCCCAGCTTGCCTACTCTACCAGAAAGAGAACATCTTCCTGTCTGTATCTATAAATATCAGAGCAGATTCTAATAGGCCTGTTTTGAATCATATTTCTTGGATCTTTCACTGTTGCCACTGCAATGGAACATGACCTTTGGACTGGCTGGAGCTCTATTATTTCCCATATGAGGAGGTGAGTGAGTATTATTACCAGTTTCCATGAATCACCAGGAATGGGAACACTCATCACAAATTTCATTGTGCTTTCTACTCTCCTTCTGAGAACTTGCAATAATTTATCAAAATATTGCTATGTCTTGATTATTAGTTGAATGTTGGTTCTGATAGACACTAATGTTGATGAAAGTGGTGATTGTGGAAACACTCTGATATGATACACAGACTCAGGAGTTTATAGCTGTATTCTGTTTGGGTCCTATTTGTACTTGCACACAGTAGACATTGAGTATGTCATTGCTGAGTAAATTAAAAATTGGTATTATTGATTCATTTCTTCTTCTGAAATTGTCCTGATTTTTATCCCTAACTTTCTCACATTAATTTTGGTGGACACCTCCCATCTTCTGTGTTTTGGTACTAGAGTTCCAAAAAAAAAAAAAAAAAAAAAAAAAACAGAGAGAGACTGAGCTGTGTCATAGATTTAGATGTAAGTTTCATTGAGGTTGGTGACTTTTTTCAGGATAGTCTACTTCTTCCATTATACCATGAAGATCATTTTTGTTCTACACTAGTAATTACTAGTAATTCCATAACCAAATGAGATGATATCTGCCAGGGGCCTCAAATTGTGCCTGTGGTGGTTTCAAAGCATGTCTTTCAATTCTTTCTCTTTCAGTTACAAGGTGGAGTCTGCCCTTCTCTGGAACCTGGGTCACACTTAGCAGCTCCCTTTTAATAAACAGAATGTGAAGGTGTAACATGGGATGACTTTCAAGGCTCTCAGATATGTACCTGTAGGGCTAAGGACTTTCATGGAAGTAACCTGGTGACTGAAGCCCTCGATCTGGAGAAACTCCATAGACTCAGATCCTATAGCCCAGTCCACAGTTGTTGATGGTGTCCTAACCCAGGACAGAGCCTGACTGTGGATAAGTTGTAAAGATATCCTAGTCCTGTTCTTGGCCTCATCACTGGCCACTTCTAAGCTTCAAAGGCAAGCCACCCTGCTGAATTCATGCACAGTATAAAACCCCAGAATCAGAAGGAAGAATGGTAATAAATTATTGCTATTTTATGACATTACTGAGTTATTTTGAAATAGGACAATTTATAGATCATCAGAATGTTGGCTTTTAAATAGGCAGTCAATAAATGAAAAAAATTTTTTTAAAAAACAAACCTTAAGCTGTAAATTACTTTTTCAAACAAGCATATAACAGTTATCCAACACATAAGACAAATGATGTTAGGATTAGCTATCTTATGGAACAATCCTCAGTTGTTACAAATTAGAACTGATTTAATACTATGCATATTTGATTTAAAATAATATCACAGACAATAGAGCCCAGTAGTTAAGCCCACTAATTCTGCAGTCAGATCAAGTTTATCTCAAAACAATTGTTCTTAAATACAAGAATTTGGACAAATTGAATTGTTCTTTGAATTATTCAGTTTTTCCATAAATGAATTTTGAAATGCCTTTGTATTAAGCCTAAACATGGAATAGTTCAAATAAACTTAGCCTACTGCTTAGAAAAACAGTGCTCAATAAATGTTAAGTATTACTATACCAAGTGTCTACATCTAAGCAACAGCACCGGGTGGCCATGAACTTGCAATTTTGAGACAGGAACATGTGGGAGCCAATGAATTAATGTGGAGTCTGACATAAAGACAACAATCCAAAAGTAAAATACATGATTGACACAATAGATGGCAGATGTGATCTGAAGAGGCCTGGATTATAGTTCAGTAACAATAGCACATTGTAGTATGTTTTCCTTATGCATTTTATTAGATGGTATTGTCACCCAAGCTGGAGAGATCATTGTGTCACTTTCTTCTGGCTGTGCATCTTCTCTGCTGGCACTTAATAAACTATTTGATAATTGCATTAAAACTTTCACTCTCCTAGGATGAGATATACACCCATGGTGATATTCTTTCATTGAAATTAGTGAATACAATGCAGTAGAACATTAATTTGTGGTCTGTCCTGCAAGCCTAGAGGAAAAGCCTGGTTGCTCAAGTGACACTAAAGAGGTTAAGTGGCACTCAGCTAAGGCATTCTTAAGTTTTCCTTTACATTCATGGTTGAGGGGAGAAGAACAGACATATTGATGGTGCAGTTGTGGAATGTTCATTCAACCTTTAACCCCTACAGATGGACACAGACAATAGATAAGGTTAGAGCTTTGTAACTCTACGTGGTATCAATCCTTCAGTGCTTTCTATCAATATGGCACATTTGCTTCTTATTTTATTGTGGGAGATTTGTTTCAGTTCCACAGATGAAATCATACTATTATTGAATTGATGAAGTAGATGAACAATTTAACAAAGAGAGATCCAGATACTTCCCTCCCTTTTCTGTGAGTCTGGAGCTTTAAAAATCGCTTTCAGGGCCAGGGAGTTAGCTCAGTGGTTCCAGCGCCTGTCTTGCAAGTGCAAGGGCCAGGGTCCGATTTCCCCGCAACCACATACAATACTGGGTGTGGAGACTCACGTCCAGCAGCAATCAGCACCACATACCACAATGCCGGGCGTGGTGGCTCATGCCTGTAATCCCAGCACTTGGGAGGAAGAGGCAGGAGGACTGCTGTGATGTGAGTTGGAAGTTGAGCTCAGGGCCAGCCTGAACCACAAAGCCAGAGCCTGTCTCAAAAAACCTAAAAAAAAACAAAAAACAAAAAAACACCTTCATTCCTACCTTCCTGCTTCCTTCTTGTTTCTTAGGTTATTAAAAAGAAGCACTGGCTTTGTTGCAGCAAAGGAATCAAGGCTGACACTCAGAAAAAAAGCTTTAGAGAAGTATATGTTTGCACCATTGTCTGTGGACAGTGTGTACAGATATATCTCATATTCCTTATTTTGGGAACCGTATCTTGTCTATGAAAGGACACTGGAGCATAACTGGTACTCATCTGCATCAGAAGACAATGTTTTAATTGCTCATGAAAAAGAGAGTACTATCTAATAAAAGCTCAAAGTGAATGCTACTGAGGTTCCTAGGTCTTTCAGGATGATGATATATGGGAAAGTTTTAACAGTGGATACTTTGGGTGACCGAATCATCTCAGATTTTCTTATATGACTATCCAGTCCAAGAAAGTGCAGAGCAGAGTGCAGTGCATCCGATGGGTGTTGTGCACTGAGTAGACTCCACCTGTATACATACTCTAATATGCACCCTTTACTCAGCTTAACAACAGAGGTCCTCATTCACAGAACAGCGGCCTCAGAGGACATACTGGACATGAGGATTTAGCGTGTGGAATGTTCTCTCTCATCAGTACCTGCTGTGCTCCAGCCCAAGAAAACGATGGTGGAAACTGTGTTATTTGCACTCATATTGGATTAAATCATGAGATTCTTTCCAAGACACAGAAAATGGCAAAGGAGGGCTTGGATTTTATGAGTGAGGACCACTAAGGAAAAATAGGTTTAAAAGATAGCAAACATAAATATGATTATAAATTTGACTTAACATCTATATTTTTATATCCCAATTGACACAGAATAAATATAATAAAGAAAACAAATGTGTATTTTTACAGAATCAGTTTGGCAAAATAATATAATCAATTATCTTGTTAGTGACTGAATTAACAAATAATAATAATAGGAAAAATAGCAACTAGTTTATACAACACAACATCACTCACATAAATATTCCATTTTCTGTCCTGAAAGGAACTTCCATCTCGTCTCTATGAAACCCCATATAAAAACCACGATTTGCCTATTCCTGAAAGGTTATATTAAAAAACCACTAGACAAAACATTCCGATAATGTTTTTCTCATCTGTTTCAGTTATATAAGTGGATGTCCTACTTTCCAGTGGAGAAAAGACCACCACTGGTAATAAAACTGCAGAGAACACCGTGCAAATTGTGAAAGAATGGTTTTTTAAAGTACTAGCAAAGGTCATCAAATGTGGCCTACGCCTTTCTTTGCTGCTACAGGAAGATCTGTTCCAGTGAGAATTAAAATACAGAGAGGCTACGCTATTCTTCAGGGCTGGCACCTTTCCTGTCACGTAGGCAGACACCCCAACAGCTGCAGCCCAGAGTGCAGAAATACAGACTCTCCTACCTGGGAGGGAGGAGGTGTTCCTCCATTTAGGAAACAGTCTGCAAGGAGTTCATGGCCTCCTAACAGTGATGTCCATCCCTTTGACCTGGGTGGTCGGAGAAACTTTCATTTCCAGAAGTCACTATGACATGATCTGGTGTTTATCTTTAATGTTTGATAATTTAAATATCAAATACCAAGCTGTGTAGGTAGTGAACAATGCTTGTAGAATTATACATTATAATGTACACATTGTAATTTTACACTCTACAGGACATTTTGGATCTTCTATTTTGGGCTATCTGGCCCCATCCTTGGCAGAACAATATACATGTAATTTTGTGTTGATCTATGGAAATTATCAAAAGAACTAATTTTTTGTTAATTTTAAGAAAGAAAAACAAAATCAAAATCAGTAACTCATCAGTGTATCTGACTGACTTCTACTATTTTTTTGTACTGAGATTAAACTTGTGGTTTTGTGGGTTTTTTTTTTTTTTTTTAAGAAAAACTACTTAAAATCAATTTTGCTTAACTAGATGCTGACTGTGGCTTAAAAACTAGGTCAAAACACAAAGGTGTGAAGAGACTGTGCTAAACTAAATTGTACATTATGAAAATATTGTTAGAACAAACTACAAAGGAGTGTTTTGAAGAAAGATATAGCTATGTCACATAATACTGAACAGGACTCTGAAATGGTAACACGATCATTTTCATTACCTACGGTAATTGCTGTTTCACTATAAAGACCCAGGTTCATCATAGCTGGTATGACGAGATCCTATTACCTTAGTAGTCAGTATCTATGATTTCAGGGTTATCTATGTGGCATTATTCACGATTTAACTGAAAGAAATACTGTCTGCTTTATTCGGCACTCTGGGAAAGGTGAAACCGTGAGATTACGGAATCCTCACTGTAAACTTTAATTCTCTTACACTTTTTTTTTCTTTCTTACCCACAGTTCTCTACCAGTTAGAGATGACTGGCTTCACATCACTTGGAGGCTCAGAAGCCAAACTCTGTGAATGTCCTGTCATGATCCCTTCACATCTTCTCTGGCATCTGTTCTACTGGTACAGTTGAGTGGCCCGAGCCATACAGTTGTTTCATGACTCTGGATCTTTACAAAGTCGGGCCCCCCTTTTTTCCCTGAAACGCACTGCTGCTCATTTCCTTGATCAAGTCAAGATGATCCTAAAATCTCCCAGACTATTCAATACAGTGGATCTTTGTTTTTTCTCTTTCATCACTTTTATTCTTTGCTTCCTCCTGCTCAGTAGAAACAGAAATTGAACTTTCATTGGAATCACCTACAAGATTTGTTGAGCTCCAGACAACTGGACTATACCCCAGAGCTTTTGCTGCAGTAGGTCAGGATGGACCATTACTTCCAACAACTTGCACACTGATGCCAGCACACAATCACTCTTGTCCCAGAAATATACTTTGAAAACCCTAGGAAATTATTTTCCCCTTTTTAATGGTTCTTTAAAGTTTTCAGAGCACCTTGAAACCAGGTAACCCATCTTATTAGACCTGAACACACAGATAAAAATAAATATCCTCTGAGAGCTGATCTCAGAATCAGCAGATAAGGTCTGAGGGGATCTCCTAAGAGAACCTGGGGACCCCACCCACTGGGCAGGTGGCAGGTTCACTAACTTGAATTGAATAAAAGAAGATAGTTTTTAAAATGCCTCAATGAGAGGTACAGAGAGGTTCATTAGGCTGGATTTACAGAGGATTGTTATGGACTGAGGTTGAGAGTTTCTCTGTGGTCTTGAGGGTGTCCTCAAACCGAGCGATCCATGAGTTGTTCCAGTGGTCTGTCAAGCTACCCACTCGGTGGGCTAGGTAAGAATTCAAGCTGTTTAAGTGTGTTTGAAGTTTGACTAGTGCTGCTTCCTTATAAATGGAAGTTGTGAAAGGAAAATCACAGGTTCAATCACAGATGAAAAGTATATTTGCCAACATATAGCTTTATCATATTTTTCAGACCCTTAGAAAAAAAATTTTTTGAGCCTCCTGGAAGGCAAAAATGCTTGGCTAGGCTTTTTTTTTTTGCAGTTTTTCTTAAAAGTATGATTTTAAAATTATGATGTTACTTATCTCCATTCTACATATATTTATTTCTTTTATCCTACCTCATGAAGAGATTTTCTATAAGAAGAGTTTGGTTTTTGAAACTGGTGACATCCATTTTAGTTTCTCAGAAATCTTTCGTATAAGCTCAGTTCTAAGTTCTGTCCTGAGTGGTTTGACATTCAGCATATAGGACCTCCAGATGACAAAGCTTCTCTACCCTGAGCTATGGTTCTGTGGATTCTCACTGTTACTTTCATTTTTTTCTATTGTTACAATGATGCAAAGCTTACAGAAAAGTCATCTTTGAGCCAGGATCCTCAAACTTTAATAAGCATAAGAATCTTTTAGGTAAGCTTATTAAAATGCAAATTCTGACTCAGTTAGTCTAGATGAGAGCTCAAGATTCTGGGTTTCTAATAAGCTCTGAGGTATTGATAAAACTGCAGGCCCATGGGCCGCCCTTTGAGAAAAGAAGGAGGTGGTGTTAGGACACTCTGTCTGGAGAACTTGGTGCTAAGATTAGTTATAAACTTTGTTAAAATGAGCATCATGAAGAAAACCAAAAGACACTCAAAATGATTGATAAATTTGTAATTTAAAATTATCTTCAGTAAAATTTGTGATTGCAGTTTATATTGTATACTTAGTTAGGATCCTAATTAGGTGGCGTTTATTCAGTTTCAGCCTCGCAGTAATGTGGAGTTCGGGTGAATGACAAATACTAGCAAGTATTTCTTCAAAGGACAAGTTACTACTGATCCCCAAACTCACATCAAGGGAATCTAACAAGATAAAAAATAGCAGGGTTATTTTTTCCACACAGTAAGATATCACAGTGTATGTGCTTTATTCTGGAACCAGAAGGCCATTGTCTTGGGTTCCCTTGAAACAGGGCTTGAACAAGAGGTATGTACACATGACAAGTAAGGCAGAATTCTCAGTAGACCTACAGGAGGGATTGGGCAGAGAAAGAGAAGAAATCCAGCAAAGGTGTGGTCTCAACAGGGTCACCTTAACCTCAGGAGCTCTGCAACTGCACTGTAGAATTGTCTAGCTTTGGGGCAAAGACACCAGGCTTATGTGTCCTCTGGTTTATCAGTTGTTGGTCATTTTGTGGTGGGAGGGTTAACCGTCCAGGCATCTCCAGGCCAAGTGACTGCCCTCCGCCAAGGGCAGTGCTCTAGAGCAGGCTGCAGATGCTCTGTAAGCCATTAGCAGCTGAGAGCCAAGTGAGGACAGCAACCAGGGTCTGAGCAGGGAGCTGCACTGCCTGCTGGGAGTGCAAATGGATGTGTCAGTGGACACAGATTGCCCAGCGTGGGACACTTCTCTGTGGCTGGTAAACAAACTGTCTCTCTGTGCAAAGCACAAGGGCGGAGGCTGGGTATGGAAGTTAGATACAAAGAGGTATCATGAGAGGAGCAAATAGCCAGCCAGAGTCCCCCTGTTCACAACAGAGGAAATAGGGGCACATTCAGCCTTCAGAAGCAAATCCCTGGGCTCTTCTTGAGGCTCCAGCCAGACACTCAACAAGGAAAAATCCAGGTGACATCTTGGGCAGCTCGCTGCCCAACAATGCAGTCCTTGTTCTGCAAATCCTTCCAGAGAAAGCTTGGTTGGGCTTGTAGCCAAATTTACTGGGCTTTCTGTTCCAGTTACCTTTCTGCAGGCTTCCTATTCACCAAGTTTCTGCTCTCCCTGGAAATTAAAGGGATCTTCCATCCTAGAAGATGACAATCATCTCATTTTCCTGGCATCAACCCAAGAATGAGCAATTGCAGGCTTTTAGACTTGGGTAAATGTAAGATTTTAAGACCTAAAACTTCCTCTTCAAGGCTAAAAAGAAGAAAAGAAGATAGATAGTCTCAGTTATTTATTTTTTCACATGTATTCATGTGTTTCAAAGTTAATTGTATTTATTTCTTGTATCGTATCCTTCTGGTTTGAAACAAACCTAGGTAAAAAAAAAAAAAGACTAAATTATTTTTAAGTGAATTCACTAAGAGTGAATATCTTGTCCCCAGGATACGCACTCTGACTATCTTGTTTATGTTAAAATTGTACAGTGTTGTCTAATTTTGGAAGGTAAGTACCTTGGGGAAGAAACATCATGTTTTCTCTCTATTCATCATTTTGAAATTAAATTGTAAGAAAAAAGCAAAATTGAATTAGCAAGGAGTGAAAGCCATTGTCTAGACAGCTTCCTTCAGGCAGAATAAACATGGGCAGAGGAGCTGGCTGTGTGAGCCTAGGGGAAATGGGCAGTGACAGCCAGGCAGTGGAGAGATGGTGGCCACGGTGCCTCCTCACAACCTGATGAGGTGGAGAGCAAGCCCCAGAGCAGCCTGTTCTCATGGGCCATAAGGTAGGCAGCCAGCACACTCAAGGCAAGCTGCTAGGTCGCTGAAGCTGAAAAGTTAAGGTTGCACGTTCGTGCTTCATTCTCCTTGTGATCTGACAGGCACCCAATGAAACTCCTACTCTGCTCTTTAAACCACTCCATCCATGGGTCTACTCACCTCAGTGAACCGCAACTCCAGTCTCCTCTCTTTCCAGGCCAAAAGATTCAGTCACTTTGCTTTCTTTTTTTTCCTTCACAACCCATGGCTGATATTAAAAGCGTTACTTTGAAACCATTTATTAGTCTCAGCACCTGCTCGAGCTTTAAGATTCCCATAGTTGATGAATTGACAACCTCATCCCCAAAGTCCAACAGGGATGATATTCAGAAGTGGGAGCTTTGGGACTTGTGTTAATCAGTTTTTCATCACTGACAAAATACTTGAGAAATCAGCTGAGTGGAGGAAAGATTTACTTACTTAGGCTCACAGTTTTGGGGTTGCGATCTATATTTCATGGCTCCATGCTTGAGGTTTTCAGTGAGGCGGAAGTGTCATGGTGGGAAGGTCAGCGGCTTGCCTCACCGCCTCCACAAGGCACAAAAGTAGAAAGAGCCAGGAAAGATGAGGCTGAGGACCGTAGTCAACCAAATTACAACCCAAAGATGACTCCTTTCAAAAGGGCCCACTCCCTGGGTGTCCCAGGAAGTCACTCCCAGTAATGCCCTCAAATTATGGTTTTGTCAATGACTTCACCCACTGATCACATTAGAGTCGTTATGACCCAGTCACTTCCTAAAGCACCATATCTGAACACATGAAACTTCAGGAGATATGTTAGATCAGCATAATTACAGAAGGTGATTGTCTCATGGGTTTCTGCTTCTATGAAATGAGTAATCCATTAGTCGATTAATGTATTAATGGATTTTTATTTCTATTTTTTGTTGGCTTGTTTCTGAGATAGTTCATGGCTGGCCTCAAACTTGTGATCCTCCTGCTTCAGCCTCCCAGCTGCTGACAGAGCATGCACCAGCATTAATGGGTCATTAAGGAGAAGCTTCCTTATAGAAGCACGTATCTCTATTGTGAGTGTTATGCCTTTTACTGTGTTATGATGCATCAATATGGCTGCCACAGGAAACCAGGCAGCACCTTGGAAACCCCACTTCCAATACTGTGAGCTAAACCAACTTTTATTGCATATAAATTATCCAGTATGTGGTATTCATTTTTGTCAACGTGAAGGATTAGGTGTGGAGATTAATGATAGAGCACATGCTTAGCATTCTGTTGAGTCCTCATGTTGGATTTTCAGCAACACAAAAAAATAAAAGTAAACCTAAAAGGCAAAGAAAATGGATTAGTACATCATCAAAGTCTATCATCTTCCCTGAGGCTGTAGTCAAAGTGACCACCATTTCTTGCCTGGATTATTAGGACACTTCCCTACATGGTCCCTTTGTATCTGCCCTGACCTACAACATTTCCAACAACAGCAAAAGTGATCTTAACTTTGAAGATGTAAAAAACATCTGTCTTCATTCTCTTTTAGGAACTCTCCAATGATGCTATCTCATCTGTTACGGTTTGAATGTCACCCTGAGCAAAACAGAGGCTTGAAAAACAAACAAATTATTTCAGGTCCTACAGAGCACCCTTCCCAATAAATGTGTACCACGTGACCTTTTTAACCTCTTTACCTATCATCCCTTCCAACACAGGCACCTCAACATTTCTGGAAAACTCCAGACACGATTCCTTCTTGGAATCCTTTTTCTGCAACAATATTCCCTGCCAGCGAGGTTAACTGCTATGCCTCACATAAGTCTTTATAAAGTATTACCTCTCAGTTAGAGGATGTCCTTGGATAATTAATGATCTCCTACTCTAATTCTGACACTTCCTATTATCTTCTTAATTTAGTTTTCTCCTTTAATATTTACATCAAACATGGTGAAAATTTTGTTCATAATTTCTTTGTGTGGTTCCCATAGCAGAACATAAGCACTAGGGTAACAGTGATTTGTACCTGATGTGTTCACATGTTAAGGCCCAGTATCCAGCACAGTGCCTTGTAAATTAGTGACCCTATAAATATTTATAGGACTCTAGAAACCTACCAAGATAAGTCAGATGCATTCTAGGCTCTGAGAGTAGATAATGAACAGGTTAGACATGGCTTCTGCTTTTACAGCCTTATAATCAAGTTTCACTGTGCTATGCAGGAGTCACAAGTCATGTGGACTATTTAAATTTAAATTCATTAAAAAGAAAGTAGAAGTGGAGATTCCATTTTCAATCAGATCAGCCTGATTGAAATGCTTAATCATCTATTTGGCTAGTGACCTCGAAGTTGAACATAGATGAAAAACACTTCCAACCCCATAGATAGTCATACGAGGTAATATTGGTAGAGATTTTGTTTTTTCTAGACAACTGAGGCTTCACCTGTTCCAATTCTCTCATGTTAAAGGTGAAGAAAATGAGGCTTGAGGAAACAGTAATTTGACTGTTTGCACAGCTGACCTACAACAAGTCCAGTACCAAACCCAACACAACACAATCTTGTGATTCCATAGAATGATGTGTATGTAAACATGATACTGAAGTACTATTTTTAAGATGAATCAAAATAGGAAAGAAGCAAACAAAACAAAAAGAGTGTTGCCCTTGCCTTATAGTATGAGTATACCCAATTGTAATGATGCCCCAATCTAGTGGGTATATGTCTTTTTCTTTGTTATTTATTGAAATCAATTTCTGTCTAGGAAGTGGTAGTTGCTGTGTGAGGCTTGGTGAAATATACAAATGTGTGAAATTTGTATGACATATACACTGAAAAGCTTGAAAACCATGATGGGTGATTTCCTCTCCTTTACCTGCTGGCTAGGAGATGGATTTGTGAACAGCTTTGGTTAATTTGATGCTCCTACACAAGGATTTTCCTGGGATACTACAGAGACAGAGATATGGCAAACTGGCTGGGCAAGTGGCTATGGCACGTCAGTCTGAGATCCAGGAGACATGTGCCAAGGACTGCATCTGGGTCCAATTAGAAAGTTCTATCTTCAGCTCTTCTTATGAGAAATCAACAGATAAACAGAGCGAAAAGACAGCCTACATTATGGGAAAGATTGTTTTACCAGCTGTTTCTCAGACAAAGGACTACTCTCTAGAGTATATAGAGAACTAAAAAATCAGCCCACCAAAATCTAAAGACCCAGTTCAGAAAATGGGTATCTAAAATGAGCAGACAATTTTCAGATAAAGAAGTAAAGGCAGTAAGAAACATATGAAGAAATGTTCAACACTGCTGATCATATGAGAGATGCAGATGAAAACAACACCGAGATTTCATCTCAGTCCACAAAGACTAGCTGCTATCATGAAATCAAACAACAGTAAATGCTGGTGGAGCTACAGGGAGAAAGGAATCCTTCTCCAATATTGGTGGGAATGTAGACTGGTGCAACCACTGTGGAGATCAGTGTGGAGATTCCTCAAAAAACTAAGATTAGAGGTCCCATTTGACCCTGCTATATCCCTGCTAGGTGTATACAAGAAAGAATTTGTGGAAACATATCACACTGACATGTGCACCCACGTTTATAGCAGCTCATTTTGTAATAACTAAATCTGGAAACAACTCAAATGCTCATCAATGGAAGACAGGATAAAAATATGTTTGTTTGTTTTTAATAAAGTGGAGTGTTATTCAGCCATAAAGAATGATAAATTTGAGTCATTTATACTCAAATGGAGGTACCTTGAGGACATAAATAGATGATGTGTAAATACCATATCTTTTCTCTAGTACAAAAAACTGAAAGTATAAATTACTCCCAAAATGGATGCTAGGTAGTGTGAAATAGGAAGAAAACACGCAAAAGGAAAAGGGAAAGGGTGGGGAGAGATAAGTAAAGAAAGGAAAGAAAAAAATCTGATAGCTAATAAAAAAGGAAAACAAAGCTTATGTTTTTAGGGGATAGGAGTTGTAAGGAGGTCAGGGGAAAGGGAAAAAATAAGTATCAAGATTTGTCATGTACAGGTACAAATTCTCAATGTTGAATATGATCGTAATGCATGTTTCTTTTCTAACCTTTAATAAATGTAAAATCCAATTACTTTTTTGTTTGTTCTGTCTGACACTTTGTTTAAAACAATAAAGAACATATAAAGAATCTCTAGAAGGAGGCCCTGAATCCCAGAACCCAATAACAGGAATATATGTGTCACTGTAACTGCAGTATGGTAGAATAATACTCAGTCCCAGGCTCATCTTGTTCCTGTCATTTATTAAACTGCAATTTTCTATCCATTCTGCAATTTAACATACTCTCTCTCTCTCTCTCTCTTTCTCTGTCTGTCCGTGCTGCTATTTTAAATATTTTCTTTTTCCGTTCGATCATCCAGAGCTCATTTCTTCTTCTTACAGCTAAAAATCTTGCCTAATAAAATGTGTCAATCAAATTAAATTTTACTTGATTTTGTAGGAAAAGAAAACAAAATCTTTGCTTCTGTGCCCTTTTAGAATGTCAGGCTGTGGTTTTGTAACGTAGACTAACAAAAATCAGATTAACAAGAGAAAAATAGTTTATGAAGTGTGCATTGGACACATATAGAAAATGTCACCTGAGGCCGCACAAAGAGGGATGGGGACCTTAACTTGCCCTGGGTTTCAGGACACATCGGTGAGAAATACAGACATGTTAATTAGGCAGAATCAAAAGCATACACTCCAAGAAAAATGAATCTGAGTATTGGAAATGTGAGGCACAGTAAGTAAGGTCTGAGGTTGGAGATTTTCACTTCAGAAAATCAGCCTTAAGCATGTTCTGGGACACTTCTTCATCAAGTTATTTATTATTTTTCTAATCTCTGTGGTTTTTTAAAAACATACTGTTACTATTTTTAGGGCTAAAACAAAAACTGTTTTAGTTTTTGTTGAAAACTTTTAAATTAAAACATAAAGTATATGTTTGTGTTTGAAATGTGGAGATAGGGTGCCCATTTAATGATACTGTTCCTTTGAGAGTAGAAGTCCTCACAATTTATGGATTTACATAAGCAAAAAAAGTGCTTAAATATATGAACATATGATAAGTTTAAGAATGAGGAATTTAGGGGCGAAAATCCTGGAAGAAAAACAGGCCTAGTATTGTAAGTAACAGCCATTGTGACCTTGGGTACTTTGGATCATGACTTCAGTCTGTGATATTTCAAAGTATAATTTAAAAACAAAAATCTCTTCATCTCTTTTCTTCCAGTCTTTATTCCTTCTTCCTCAGGATCCTTCACTAATGCGTGGGCCAAAGGAATGATTGGCCCTTGAATTTATAGCTCATCTTAACAGAAGAACAATAACTGTATAAAGAAGTAACAAGAATATGTAGAAAGACTTTGAGCCTTGGGCCGGGGAGTTAGCTCAGTGGTTCCAGCGCCTGTCTTGCAAGCGCAAGGACCCGGGTTTGATTCCCCGGTAACCACATAACAATACTGGGTGTGGAGACCCACATCCAGCAGCAACCAGTACCACACAACACAGTGCCGGGCGTGGTGGCTCACGCCTGTAATCCCAGCACTCGGGAGGCAGAGGCAGGAGGATTGTGATGTGAGTTGGAGGCTGAGCTGAGGGCCAGCCTGAACCACAAAGCAAGACCCTGTCTCAAAAAACCTAAAAAAAAAAAAAAAGACTTTGAGCCTTTAGGAGTGGTGAACCATGGAAATGCAAATTGATGGGGAAATAAATGGTAGATAAGAGCTAATCCTTGCAAAGTTAGTTACTTATATCCCTTGCACCTCTCCTGGTTAATACAGGTCTAGAGTTGTGTCTGTCACAACTTCTGTTCTTCCTGGTACAGAGGAGAGGAACTTTTACAAACATAAGTCATGTTCTTAGTCATAAACCATGAGTAGAGGGGAACTAAAGATGTTTTCCTGTATCTGTTTTTACTTATCTGCCTTCAGCTCAAAATAATCATATGCCAAACTGACATATGCTAGGGAGGCATAATCTGATGCATTTTAATGATAGATGTGTTTCCTGGTGTTTGTGTTTATATTGAACGTGACTATCACACTACTCATGTTCTAGCCTATGTGCAAAATGTAGGTCAGACATGAATATCACAAAAGTAGAAAACAAACTGCTCAGACACTGGGCCTTCTTGCTTGCTTAGAAGAATTAGCTGATTGAAGAGATTATGCTTTTTAGGAATTACGAAGGGCAAAATATAAGCATTTCCAAATTTATAGGTCACTCGAACTTGAATAGCTCTTCAAGAAAATTCTAGGAAAGCTAAAATTTAAGGTATTGTAACACTTTAGGAGTTTTGATAATAGATATTTTCTGTGATCTGTATAAATATAAGCACTAATAGCTATGTCTAGTCATTCTCATCCACTCAGTAGCCGGGTCTGAAGGAGGTCATGAAAATGAGCTAATGAGAGCATTTGACCACTTTGAAAAAAGTCAACAAAGTAAAATTGTTCATGAATATTCAGCAATCAAATAGTCTTGTATATGAATTTAATATATTTAATTTCTATTCCCAAAGAGATTAAGCATTTAATTTTTTTCTAAAACTAAAGAGTCTGTATCAACCACCTTGACCCAATTGATATTTATAGATCATGTTACCCAATAACTGAAAAATACATTCTTTTCAGGTATAAACTGTAAGTTCATGAAGATAAATCAAATCCTGTGGTATTAAAAAATCAACTTTTAATAAATTTCAAATTATTGTAATTCTATAGAGTGTATCCTGTACCCATGATGGAATTAGATTAATAATGTAACATTAAAATTCAAATATTTCTAACTGAATGATAGAAATCGAGTTCAAAAGAATTCACATGGAGAAATCTAACATTATACCTCAAGATAACAGTGGAAAAATATATCTGTGGTTTGTATAGTAATTTACAGGTTAGATATAAGCTTTTTGTCATATCCAGTATAGGGAAAGTATTAGTATAACGGGTGTTATATACTGAGAATAACACATTAAACATCTCCGCGCTTTTGAGGAATGGTAAAGAGGACAGTAAGGCTGCTGGTCAATGCCGAGTGAGGATGACCTTCAGCCCTGCCACAAGCCCTGCTCTCCCATAACCCTCCACCTTCCTGCACTGAACCTGTTTAGTTGATTCCCTTCCAATACATAATAACATTCAAAAACATGCACGAACTCTGCTTGAATGCTGAGAAGTTCGAAGTTATCTGTGACTTACCCTCCATCCTGCAGTTAAAGGGGAAACACACAGCCGGGCCTTCTCAGCCAAAGTCCGGTGCTTATTCATATTAGGAAAATCTGCTATTCAAATACATGTGGTGATGAAAATGTTCATCTCACTGAATGTAATGACCAACATTTCCTAGAGGTGGTGAAGAAAGCATTCGATGACAAAGTAAGTCTGATAAACGAAGGAGATAAAATCATGAAATTGCTTATTTTATTTAAATTTAAGATAAAATCATAGACTTGCACTAGCTATTAGATTAGATGGTTGAATAAATCAAACGTCAACTTCTGTGTATGTCTGTTATATGTAGAATTGTCTGTGACATCACTCTCTTCCAGCTCATCTGGCTTTTGTGGGATGAACATGAAAAGATAAATTAAAAAGTAAAGTTGAAAACATCACCGACTTTCTCAATGACTTCTCTTAACCTTTGATATTTTAATTATTCACCTCTAATAGCAAAACCCCCTTTCTTTTTTCTTCCTCACTCAAGTCAGCAGGTGAAGACTGAGAGTCAGAAATTCAATATCATGTTTATTGATTGCATAATATCTAGCCTCTTCTGCAAGATTTGTATTTCTCTTTGATAACTGTTTGCAGAATGTTCATATTATACTTTTGAAACTTACTCCATTATGTGATTAAGAATGGAAGATACTATGAAGTAAGGAGAAATATGTGACTCAGAATTATTTATATGTGGTCATAATGATCTCCATTACTACAGGAACTTAATATTCAGACAATACAGATCATTGTTCCTCCTTCTTACAACTTTCTCACTAAGAGATACTAAACACAAGAAAGGTGTTTTAATTAAATATGATATTACTAAATGACTGCATGGGGATACATTATGGCCAAGACTGCACATATTCACATTCTTTTCCTCTTAAACACATAGCCAGACCACCCTCTTTCCTTGGAGCCCTACAAGCAGTTCTTCAAATAGAATATGGGCAAAGTAATATGGGTCACTTCTAACCTAAGGTTATGCACAGCTGAGGAAAGCTGACCACGTCATCTTGCTTCTCTATTTGCCAGCCAAATGCAGAGGAGCCATGGGAGACTCCAAGCCCCAAAAGAATAGTGGTTCTCTCTCTCTCTCTCTCTGTCTCTGTCTCTCTCTCTTTCTCTCAATAATTTTTTTTTTAGTCAAGACCCAAAGATTTTAGTTTTCTTGGAATAGTGATTAGTCTACTTTGGATAATATCTTGAGTGTACTGAGTTACTGCATGTATGTAGAGATTACTCTTAATGGACTAAATTTGTCCTAGAATTTGGGAAACTTTGAGCAGTTCTAGTGATTCCACTGAAAAGAAATGCACTAGGCATATTGTTAAAAGTGCAGTGGAGCCTGAAGATATGACTAGCCTGACATATGAACAACTTGGTTGCAGCCAGAATTTTAGTTTTAACTTACAAACAAGTCCTGAGTTACAACCTGAATGTTAGCTGTTTATACTACCAGATGGTTTCAGATGCAGATTGAACCCTCAAACAGTTCTGGAAGGAACACTAAAAATCCTTTCCTGTGTGGGATTAAATGAGAAATCCTGGTCCAATGTCTCTCTAAGGACACTGAGATCTGCTTGTAAACAAGAGAGAGATTTTGAAGGTTGTGTAGAAGAGCCTGAGCTTTCAGTTGACCAATTGGAGTTGGTCAATTGGTAATGAATTGCATTCCTAAGACAAGGGTCCACTGTACATTAAACACTGTAACAATCATATCTAGAAAGGAGAAGCTAGAAGTATAGGAGAAATCCTTACTGAGTTCCCTTTTCATCTGCCCACCTACTATGATCTCTTTCCTGAGCTATTGTGAGCACCCATTCAATGTTTTCCCTGACACTATATTTACCTAACTCTATACTGTAAAGTGCTGTCCAGTGATTTTTCCAAAGTTTCAATCTTCTCCTGTTATGCTCAGTGGACAATCTTTCCAAAGTGCTCTGGACTGATTTGGCCTCTGCTCAGCCCTCCAGCCTTATGTCTTATTACCTTCCAACCCATTGATTCTAGCTACTCCAGGTTCATCTGGAGCCCTCTGTCATTCCTAATACAGAAAGCATGATGTAAGAACATCTACAGCTCTGAACACTCTGTCCACCCTGTTCAGTTCATTTCTCCACTCCCTGCCCTGTGCTTTAGTCCATTTTCTTTGGTTATAAACAAATCCTAAAGGCTGGCACTTATAAAGAATAGACATTTTGCTGGAAATGTGGCTATGAGTTTGACTCCCAGCCCCACAAATAAAATAATGGTTTCTAAATTGATTTAATCCATAGTTCTATGGTTCTGGAAGATAGAAAATCTGACAGCATAGAGCTGGCATCTTGTTTGAACTTTCTAATTGTGATCCAACATGGCAGAAGTCCTCATGTAGAAAGACAGAGTAAGTAAGCATGGGAGCTCCATCAAGATATTCATTCCCACACTCTTCCTATTATAAATCACTAATACCACCATACAGGCCCCACTCTCATAATCTCAGCTACTCCAAATTACCTTTCAAAGGCTCCACCTCCAAATATCGTTAACGTATGAAACTGAAGATCAAGTTTTCAGCTCACCACTTCTATGGAACATCTCCAATCTAATTCTTTCAGGTCCAGCTTTTCCTACTCACAAACCCCAGTACTCTCTTGAGGGTGATGTGGCCAATCTTCAGGGCATATCCATGGACTGTAGTATAGTGAGTGTATAGCTTTCCTAGGCAGAGTCTACATGCAAAGTTTTGATTTCTGGAAGGTGTATTGTTTTTTCAACCTCAGTATAAATTTAAGTTTATACTCTGAGAACCCAGCTGGGTGCAGTGGACACAAACAAAAAGACCTTTTTCTCATGCATCTTACATTCTGTTATAAAAGACAGGCTGGAGATTGTTATCACATTGGAGAAACCCAAACTATAGCAGCCCTGGGCTCGGCAAGTCCTCCAAAAATGTAGCATCTTCAAGTTATTACATAGTTCTGAGTCTAAATATAATTCCTGAACACAGTTTTGATAGTTTGTATTCTAGTCCAATGCCTTTCTTTTTAGCTAAGGTCAGCCACTTTGCAGATATGAGAGAATAGGAGAATATAGGAAGAAGACAGAGCCACTGAGCTAACCTTTGTCTCCAGCTGAATCATTCTGTTTAAATATGAAGATTTCCGGGAACTTTTCAGATCTATCTATTACTATGGAGGGTCCAATACTGTATAGGGGATTCTTTTGATTTCTTGTGATATTTGCTTTAAAACCAGACATTTCTTCTTTAAACATGTTATGACCTTCTAATATCTTGCTAAAAGCCCTCTGTAGTTGCCAACGCACAAGCATGCTGACTTTTCCACCCACTTTCCCCAGAGCAGTGGTTCTCAGAATTTGTTCCCTAGACCAGCAGAAACTATATCACATTAAAAGCTGTTAGAAGTATAAATTCTCAGTCCAGATCTTTTGGTCCAAAACTCCAGGTGTGGCATGCAGGAACTTTTGCATTCATAGTTCCACTGGGTACAGGAACTTTTGCTTTCACAGTTCCACTGGGTGAGTCTGATGCATACTGCCCCTGAATGACAAGGACAGGCTATATGGTGACAAGTGGAAAGGGATACATTGGATTGGAAGAGAGAGTACATGTTAGTGAATAATGAAACACAAAGATCTTTGAAAATTATGAGGAAAAAACCACCTCTAGATCCAAGTGATAATTTTGATATTAAGAAAGCCACCATATTTTTTCAGCCTCCTTGACACCCTCTGTTTCTGCGCACGTGGTCAGCGTCCATGGTTCCACTTTAGATGATGTAAGTGCACTGAGCCTTTGTCTACAGAACATGCCTGTTTCCTTGGGTATCAGCTCCTCTTCCATTCTGTGTGGCCTCAGGGATATCATCAACACTGGAGTCCACATGTTCACTTATAAGAGGAGGTAGATGATTAAGGCCCAGCGGAATCTAGTAATCTGTCCCTTTAATATAAACAGTTTTAATGGGCAAGGAAGTGTGACTCAAGCACAACCAAACTCAGTGAGAGCCAGTGACTAAGCTACACTTGGGAGCAAAGGTGCAGTTTTCTGCACCTCTGTGCACAAGGCTGAATTACAGCCCCATATCAGTTGCAGCAAGAAGCATTAACTGTTGTTCCATACATACCGCCAAATTCAATGCCTTTACAGAGGCAAACTTTATTTCATCCCCATATGAGAGGCAAGGTGGTTGTTTCTAGACAAGGGCCATCTTTCACACAGGCGACTGAGAATCTAAGCCCATTCCATCTTTTCCCTATCTTGGGACCTCTACCTCAGCATTTTTTCTTTTCTTTTTTTTTTTTTTAATTGAAATCTTTATTGGTACATTACATATACACATCATGATTGCACTTCATAATGGGAATTTGTACGAGTATAAAACACAATTTAATTCTCATTTTTTCCAATAGCCCTACCCACCCTACCACCCCCCCCATATATATAAACTTTGCTTCCTTTCTTTTTTGTTATAATCTCATTATCCCACCCTCTCCCCCCAACCCCAGCATCTTTTCCTGGGCCTCTGCATCTATTCACATCTGTTCACAGGGAACAACAAAGTAGGTAAAAGTACACATTCCCTTGGCCAGAATACAGTTAAGGGGAAATGTAGTGTGAGAAAGGAAGTCTGGCTATGTCCCAGGAGGTAAGATAAAGTTGTACTGGTCAATCCAAAGCAGCCTATGCCATCTATCCTGCTTATAGTGACTGACAAGTGACACAAGAATCCAACAAGAGTTCTTCCTTGGGATTTACCTGTGTTGCAATGAAGTGTAGGAAGGTCTGCCACAACTCTGTGTCTTTAGCTACCATAACCCTAAAGCTGTTTGTCCCACATTTCTCTTCTATCCTATGCACACGGTTAAGGAAAGAGACAGTGCCAAGCTACTCAGCAAGCTACTGACCACTTTGCTTTGGATTTTACATCAAATATCTTATAGCTAGGTCCATGATCATTCTGTCTCATGACCCCAACAAATGTCTCTTTTGAAGCAAGTTTAAATTTTCAAGCAAGTTTAAATTTGAGGATTAACAAAAATGCAGGACTCAAGGAAATGCAAGGCTTCTTTGTCATAGCTTATAAAGTCCTACGATTCTGTACGTCACCTGGAAAGGAGAAATAGAGGAAAGCAAGTAAATCAGTCTCTCTGCTTTGTAACATATTGCCTTTCAATTGAAGAATTCATGCATTTGTAGTATACATAAACAAAAACAGCACTTGAAAACAAATTGAGAAACTCATTTCAGAAAACATCATGTAGTGTCTCTAAGTCTTATGAAACCTCTTCTCTAAGTCCGGACTGTGATGCTCCCACACAGACACTTAGCTGAATTAAGTGTCGCTGTACTTAAATCACACAGCTCAGGGCTGTATCCTTTAAAGAGTCGCTCTGACTCATAGGATCCACTCTACCTGGAAGGGCTGGAAAGCAGTGTCTTATTCTAGAGCAACCGCTAGTCTGTGGTCTATCAGAGTATGAAAAGCTCACCTCCTTACTTTAAGGGAAGAGAGCTGAGGTGCTGGCCATTCTCCACGCTCCTGGTAGGATCAGGCTAGGGTCAGATTTTAGCTGAATCAGATCCTATTTTCCATCTCTCCTGGAGCCTGCCTGCATATTCCTCCTGAAGACATGGTAGTTTCTGCTTCTAGGAAATCTAACCAAAGCATCATGTTTGGCCCCTTCATACTTATTAGTCATCTCTTCTTTTTGACTCTTATTGAAACTAGCTTCAACCACCCCCTGCAAAGTGTCTAACTTTAGTCTTCCCTGTGTAAAATAGTCAGTTTTAACATGTTACACCCCTGCTAAAAATGCTTTGGAAGAACCTAGCTCTATTCAAAGACTTCCATAAAGCCTTTTGAATGCTGATTCTCATCCTCTGCCTAATCCATGTTTATAAAGCTTTCTGCTTTGACCTTATGGTGTTGCGCATTTATGATTATTAGATACTTGTGTGTCTCTTTTAATTAAGAGATTATGTATATGCTCCAGCCTCTGAGTCTTTTTTGTAATATTCTCCTTAGGATATATACCAATAACATGCACTGGCAAGGATGCCTCTGCTACAGCTTCCAAACCCTCAAAATCTCTTGGCTTTTGGCAAGGCTAGCACAAGAGTCCAGACCTGAGCAAGAGCCCAGACCAGAGCCCAGATGGAGCAGAGGAATCCAATGAGATCAATTCACTGAGGTGCTATTGAGCTTGTTTGGACAAAGACAACAGGAGGTGGGATAAATTAGAGATAGTAACTTGTGTGAGCCTAAGAGTACATTCCTCGAAAGTGAAGGCTTTGCTTGGGTATGAAGAAAGGATTCATGTCCCTTCCTGAGTCAATCAGACAGCAGTAGGTGGGGCTGCATGTGTGCTTATGGGTAAGTGTGATACACTCATGACCTGGCCCGTGGTAGGCTGTTTGCAGTAGGCACCATGGTCTCTCTAAAGGTGAGACCAGCAGGGTCAGTAAGAACTTCAGGGCTCTCTGCTTATTTCCCCACACATTTGTAAGGCACAACACAGGTTAAGAGATAATCGCTTGTGAGGGTGTCTCTCTGGGTTTGAACTCATAAAAGGAAAAAATGTCAGTATAGTATTCCACCATGATTTGTGCCTGGTCTTGCGGTTGCCTCATTAAGAATCAAGAACATGTAAATGAGTCCTAGCATTGTATGTTATATATTGTGAAATAGAAAATGCTCAATGTAAAATAAGGTGAAAAGGGACAATGTTGAGATTGTAACAAAAAAGTAAGGAAACAAATTTTATATATATGGGGGGATGGTACGGTGGGTGGGGCTATGGGAAAAAATGAGAATTAAGTTGTGTCTTATACTGGTACAAATCCCCATTATGGAGTGCAATCATGATGTGTATATTTAATGTACCAATAAAGATTTAAAAAAAAAAAGAAATATATTTGGAAAAAAAAAAAGAATCAAGAACAAGCCAAAGAGGGTCTATCCACTGATATTTTGGATACTTGAGGTGGGAAATGGTATTACATTCTAAAACCCTATCTTCACTTGGAAGTCTAATACTTTATTCCAACTATGCCTTTGATTGTAAGGCATATTATTTTTTGTATGCCTTTAAAGAAAAAGAAAGGCCACAGTAAAACAATGAAACATGATTGGTTGTTAACTGCTTTCTAATTTCAGACATAGTAAAATGTGAAAGGTATTATCTTATAAATTTAGATTCAGGGCTAGAATTTTGGCTCTGTAATTTATTAACTGGATGATTCTGGAGACTTTACTCCAACTTTCATAGAGAAATCTACAGTATGAGCCTCCTAACAACCTTTAAAAATAGCAGTCATTGGACATATTTGATAACAATGCTCAGCACTGTGGCAGACACAAAATGAGAGGTTACAATAAAAATGTTAGTTGCCTCCCAACCTTCCTTCTCTTTCTTCCTCATAACAGAGCCCTGATTTTATTTACCTGCCTCAGAGAACCTTGTCTGTTCAGTAGGCTTCATGTAGGGTCATGGAGGTGAATCACAATCATGTCTAGGCTCATCTGAGTAATGTACTTCTTGTTCACTGATTGGTTTATTCATAAATTTGTGAAGTGGTTCTAGCCAATGAGATATGAGACGTGTACCATATGGACTTTAATAATGGGATACATGATAGGAAAGCTTTGGATGTTGGCTTCTGCCTGAAGCCTGGAATTGGGCATTCATTTTGGCACCATGAGATGTGGCATACAAATGTTCTACACAAGACAACAAGGAAACTCTTGGGTATTTGTGGTTAACAGTGAACCACGAGAATCAAATATGGAATTTCCTTCCTCTACATTTCTTGCACAGGAAGTAATTAATGGTTTCATTTAAGCAACTTTTGTTCAATTTTTTATTATTTATAGCTAAAATGGCTAATGTTATGCAATATTCAATAACTACTTAACACTTTTGCTGTTATTGGTATTTGCTTGAAATTTTTGTTCTTCATTGTCACCCTCTATCACATGGTGAATAAAAGACATTTCTCTCCAGAGTTGTCAGTGGAGTAGATGAGTATTTGGCTCATTAGCCAAGAAAACAAAAGCATTCAAGTGTTCTGCTTCCAGGCCACCATGAACTGAACAGCTTTCCTCTGGAAGGCTCTTCTACTGTAATGTTTCTGCTTTAGCCATGGACTGAAACCTCTGAAATCCTAAACCAAAATAAACCTTTCTTCCTTTAAATTGTGTAAGTTTGAAATTTGGTTATCATAATGAAAATCTGACTGATACCCCATCTCTTGACCTCTCTGTATGGAAAATGAGTGTGAGAAGCTAGAAACAGAACCAGAGATAGAGAATAGAGGGAAGTTAACTGGTAAAAAATACAATGGGGGCTGGGACAAGGGCCAAAGATTGGCACTGAGAAGGATGTTGAGAAGATCAAGCATTCAGATGCTCCAGTATCACACTCCAGAAAGTTAAGGACAAGGACTTGGCTGGTGATCAGCAAAAACAGCAAGGTTATATCCCATCAACTTTGTGGCCCACTCACTCTAGATCATTTGGGTGAGATACTACCAGTACTGAGTAAGCAGTAGGGCCACTAAGCTGGAAAATTGCATCACTAGAATGCCAGATGCCACTCTGGCTTCGTAGCTAGGGCATCCAGGCCTATGAGATCCAGCTTGGAATTTCTGTGCTGGTCTCTGAAAAACAAAACCAGCGTTAAACTTCAACACTCCACCCCCTTCAGTGGAAATCATGCTTTCTGGCACTGCTGCTTCTAGTCTGGATGTTAGCCAGTTGCCTGTTGCCAGACATCCCAGTGTCTGCCAGGGCTGCTGCTGGCCCCTTAGTAGGCCTGCCCCACACTGACCTTTGGAGGAGCCGGACCTCATTCCATCTCCCTCTTTACTCCGGTTTACCCAGGATTATCCAAAATATTCTGCCTAGTCTTCATTTATTGGCTCATTCTTCAGACCCTACTGTGTGCCAGTGCCGAGGGCCTGACACATATATAGGCTTAAAAAGTGCTTACAGCCTCCTTGAGTGACCTTTTCTATTTAACTTTTCGATCCTTCAAATTATACTTTTATAGATATGGTCCTTCAATTCACATTAAAATATAAATTCCCCCTGGAAGAGACCCTATTAAGACTTGCAGGGAATTACTAATTTACATCTTAATGTGAATGAGGTTATTGGTCCCCATCCCCCACCCTCTGAGCTGAAAGCAATCTTTGATGGGAGGGAAGGAAAGACAGAGAGAATGATTACCAGATCCTGATGAAGGAGGGTCACAGGGAAAAGACACAAGAGGAAAATTTTGGTGGACTGGTTTGTGTGGGACATGTAGTGTGAATAATTTTTCCAGTTGTTTTTATAACCTCAAAGGATAAAGTATTTTGCTTTGCTTTGTTTTGTTTGAGATCTCACTAAGTAAAATTTCCAGCGATGCACTGTTGTAAAGCATTTTGAAAGCAAAAGGATTAATGATGTCTTAATCATTTTCTGCTGCTATAACACAGCACTACCAACAGGGTAAATCATAAACAATAGAAGTTTATTTGGCACATGGTTTGGAGACTGGGGAGTCCATGACAGAAAGATCATAACTAGTAAAGGTCTCTTGCTGCAATGTAACAGGGCAGGAGGGTTCACACGGGGGAAGCACGGGGGCTGAGGATTGAATTCGACCTTCCATTTAGGAGCACACTCCTGTGATAAAGGCATTAATCCAGTTATGAGGGTCAAACCTTCATGACCTAATAATTGTCTTTTAAAGTCCCATTTCTCCCCACTGTTTAATGGCAATTAAATTTCAAAATAAGTTTGGACAGGAGGTTCAAATCATCACAAATAGGAAATGTGGATGCAGCATGTAGATCAGCCAGCACATAGAAGACACTAAGAAGATATAAGATGATGGATATAAATGAGTCATAAGAATATCTAGCTTTTTGTGTCAGCTCTGGCTAAAGCAACTGAAAAGGATGGATTTCACCAGAGAAGCTAATCTCTTTAGTAACATAATACTATTTGTAGGGGGAGGCTGATGGAAGGTGTGCATTTTAAAACTCAGTTTTCATGGTACACACACTAGGTCATCCTCAAAACACTGACTCATGGTTTTCAAACTCACCAGAGAATGATGAGAGATAGACCTTACTAGTACACATAATATTTTATACATTGTCAGCACACCTGCTTCCTAGCACCAGGATTATGGGAAAACAAAGCACTAGCAAGATGGTAACCTAGTTAAAATGAGTGCTGTAGAAAGGTTCATCTCCAAAGCTCCCATTGCGTTCATGGGGGTTAAGAATCATATTGTAGGCTAAGGATTTACTCAGTGTTTCTGGCACCTGCTTTGCAAGTGCAAGGGCGGGGTTTGATCCCTGGTAACCACATACAACAATGCTTGGTGTGGAGACACATCCACCAGCAATCAGTATCACATACTACAGTGCCAGGCATGGTGTCTCATGCCTATAATCCCAGAATTTGGGAGAAGAAGCAGAAAGATTGCTGTGAATTCGAGGCTGAGCTCAGGGCTAACCAAGAAAAGAGACGAGAAGAGAAGAGAAGAAGAGAAGAGAAGAGAAGAGAAGAGAAGAGAAGAGAAGAGAAGAGAAGAGAAGAATCATGGTGAGCATTTTATTCCTTATTTAATTTTCATAATAACCCATAAGCAAGTTCCTATATTATCTTCTTTATGTGTAAGTAAGTGAGCCTCCAAGAATTTCAATCTATACTCCACAATATGGAACTCTGTGACAAATACTGAAGAAAACTAACTTACAGAGGAAAAAAGAATCAATCATAAATATATTTGAATATAATATATTATAAAATAAAAATGATGCAGCCTCAATCTGAGGCCAAAAGCCTGTGTTTCCCTTGCAGAGCCACTGGTGTGATTCTGCCTTGCAAAATAGAAAAAGCTAGTCTGTTGGGCACCAGTATGGCTACAGAAAGAAATGTGCTGCTGTACCTGAACTGAACTTGCAAGTGCTGGCTGACTTCCTGTTTCTGTTTTTGTTCCATCCAGACTATCAGCCTATGGGCTGGATGGATGCCCAAAATTTGGCAGGAAGAGAGAGGGTCCGTTCTTCATAACTTCACAGGGCTACATGCCAATGGTCTCTGAAAACATTCTTACAGACACACACACTCAGAAGCATGCCTTCCAGAGATCTCTCTGTCTAGTAAGTTTCACTGTGTAGCTTTCATCAGTAAAAATATGCCTACTTCATGAAAACCACAAATGGGTCCTTTTTCAAAAAATGTAAAGGCGCCTGTCTTGCAAGTGCAAGGGCCCGGGGTTCGATCCCCGGTAACCGCATACCTATACTGGGTGTGGAGACTCACGCACAGCAGCAATCAGTACCACATACCACAGTGCCGGGTGTGGTGGCTCACGCCTGTAATCCCAGCACTGGAGAGGCAGAGGCAGGAGGATTGCTGTGATGTGAGTTTGAGGCTGAGCTCAGGGCCAGCCTGAACCACAAAGCGAGACCCTGTCTCAAAAAACCTTAAAAAAAAAATCTCTATATATATATACATATATATATGTGTATGTGTGTGTGTGTATATATATATATATATATATATATATATATATATAACAAAATAAATATATATAATATATATCTATTTTATGATTTATAATATATATACACACATTTTCCAGGGTATTAATATCAACATTGCTGTTCCTGTTTTACAGATGAGAAGACTGATGTTAAATTTTTTGCCAAAGGTTTTACATTTAGTATGTGAAATAGGACAGAAACATGAAAGATTCACCATTTTCTGAGGCTGGGCTGGTAGAAGGCACGTAACCTAACTTCTCTTGTTGGAATTTATGTTGGCTTCATTTTTTTTTTAATTTTTCAGAACACATTCTCATTGAAATAAATACCTTAGAATATGAGTTTCTACAATTAATTATATATATTTAAAATATCATTTTATGATAGAATATTTATTATTTTATTATAGAATACTTATCATTTTATGATAGAATACTTAAGGATCAAAAATTATTTTCAAAAGTATTATTTGTTTATTTTCATTATAAATGCATTCATAGCAAGAAATTAGTGCTCTCTGTATCTATCTATGTATAGAGATAGATACATACATATATATATATATATAGACATATATATATATATAGAGAGAGAGAGAGAGAGATACTTGTTCACCCTTTTCCTCTCCTTCCCTTTATTCCTATCTTCCTCTCCTATCTCCATAAAACCTAGATCCCAACTTTCAGGATTATTTATACTCCCACCAGGCACAGAGTTTCATCTACTGTGTGATCATTTAAGGATGTTTATGCCAATTCAAAGACCAGAAGATATGTTATTTAAAATTTTATATTTAATGACCAAAGTGAAGACATCATTTCATCTATAAGTTGTCTATAACTTTTTAAACTGTAATATTTTCCTTCCTAAAACCTCCTAGGTTGTGCATCTTCAGAAGCTATGAACTGCTGGAAAATATATTCAAGAAAAGTCAACCTTCTATTTACTTCATAAAACTTTATTTTTTGAATTTAAAAATATAACTATTAAAATATTGCTTTGACAAAGTCTATTGAGAACTGTCCAAATGGTTAGGAATTGTCACCAATTTTTTTGTCCCTAGAATTCTAACAAGGAGATTTTTAAATTTATTGTACATGTTTTGGTGCAAGGAATTTAACTAAAGTTTTCACCATCTCAAACATATGCTCTATCAAAAAACTGTACCCCAAGCTACTAGATGGTTCTAAGAAGCTTGCTGATATACAGCTTGAAAGCTAAAAAGTAACAGTAGAGAAGAATAAAAAGTCAGCAAGTACAATTATTCTTCTACATAATAATTTTTTTTTTTTTTTTTTTTTTAGATAGGGTCTCGCTTTGTAGTTCAGGCTGGCCTTGAGCTCAGCCTCAAACTCACATCACAGCGATCCTCCTGCCTCTGCCTCCCGAGTGCTGGGATTACAGGCATGAGCCACCACACCCGGCACTGTGGTATGTGATACTGGTTGCTGTTGGAGAGAGTCTCCATGCCCAGTATTGTTATGTGGTTACCGGAGATTGAACCCGGGCCCCTGCACTTGCAAGACAGGCACAGGAAGCACTGAGCTAAATCCCCGGGCTATTCTACATAATAATTTAAAGATGACCATCTTAGTGTATTTAAATGTTTACTTAGATCCGTAACTCCTTGCCAGATTAACTTAAAGACAGAAAAATGTACCAGTTCCATGTATGTGGATATGTGAATAAAAAATAAATAGACCAAAAACATAAATATAATTTGACAGCAAAATAATACAATTTTATACAATATCCAAAATACATGATTGAGTAAAACGACTTGCATCTATGGGTTGGAACCCAGCAATGATGACAGAGGTTAACTTCACACCAGGACTGATTGCTAATGAGTGAATCTCAGGTTATAATTACCTATGGAATGAAAAACAACAAGAAATTGTGAAAATCAGCCCTCATCACCTGGCTTCTCAACCACCTCAACAGGAAATAATATGTTGAGTCATTGTTCATTACCTTGTTTAAACCAAGATTCTTGAAGAGAGAAAATATATTTTAAAACAAATTAACAGGCTTTTATTCAACATGACCTCATCTGACTTATTCATGGGAAAACTTTACTGAGTAAGGACGCCATGGTTCCCAAGGAAGGTCTGTCTTCTAGAGTCTTCTGTTAATGCTTCAGCACCATTGGATTTTTAAAAACATTTTGTAAGAAGGCCAAATGTTCATTTTTAGAAATTTTTTCTTTTGAATTTCTGAAATTGTATACACAGAGAACAGGCACTGTTGTGTATTGCTACATGGGATACAAAATGGTCTAGCCACTTTGGAAGACAGTTTGGCAGTTTCTTAGACAAGTAAACAAACTCTTACCAGCAGCAGTGCTTCTTGTGTTCACCCAACAAAGCTGAAAACATGGTCACATAAAAACATGCACTTGGATGTTTACAGCAGCTTGATTCTTAATTGCCACACCCTACAAGGAATTAAGGTCCTTGGGTAAGTGAGTAGAAAAATAAATGATAGTGCATAACAGTGGAGTGTTATTCATTAGTACAAAGAAATGAACAATCAGGCCATGAAGAAATAAAAAATGCATAATATTAAGTGAAGAAAATAATCTAAAAGTCTGCAATATATGATTACAACTATACAACATTCTGAAAAAGTTGGTTGCTAGGAGTCAAGATAGTCAAGACTTGCACGAAGCAGAAAGGATTTCTACGGTAGTTAAAATACACTATCTGATGCCATAGGGGAGATACGTGTCCCTATACATTGACCAACCCCATAGGACGTACAACATGAAGAGTGAATTATCACATGAGCTATGAACTTTGGGTAATGAAGATAACGTGTAGTGTGTGTATTTATACTGTACTAATGAGATACTTTCATGTAAGGTATTAATAGTTAAGGGTAGAGCAAAGGATAGGCAGGAAAGCTCTGCATTTTCCTTTCAGCTTTGCAATGAACCCTAACTGCTGTAAAGATACAGTGACAAAAATGTATATAAATATACATCTTTTTATTGGCCATTTGTATTAGTACATATTAGTAGTGCATGTTTTCATTCCTCGTGGGGAATTGGTACAGGTATACGGCACATTTTAATTTCTTTTTTTCATCCCTTTACTATCTTTCTCTCCCCTCTTTCTTATCTCTTGAGCCCCTACCCTTTTGAGAAAGATCTATCTCACTACTTCCTATTATCTTTCATTTTTCTTTTTATTTATAGTTTGAGTTTCTCATATAAGAAAAACTATGTGACATTAAGTTTATGTGCCTGATTTATTTCATGTAGCATTACAGTCTCAAAGTGCAGCCATTTTTCCTGCATGTAACTCTAATGTAATTTATTTTTCTTTATGGAAAAGTAGTACTCCATTGTTTGTAAATGCCATATCTTTATCTGTTCATCTATTGATGGACATATAGGCCATTTCCAAGATTTAGCTATTAAGAATTGTGCTGTATGAACATGGATGCACACATTGCTATAATATGATGACTTTCATTCATTTGAGAAGATGCCTAGAAGGGGAATACTTAGATCAAATGTAATTTTTAGTTTTAATGTTTTAAACACTCTCAATATTTATTTCCTCTCACAATGGATAAGTACAAACATAACGTGATTTCTATTTTTCCTGTTCTCAACATTCAATGTTCTGGGCCAGTTTGCTCCTAGAATTCTGGATTGATTCTGAAATCACCCATTTTCTGATTAGTCAGGATGGGCCACAATCACAGATAAACTTTAGAAGATCAGTGGCTCAGCCCATCATAAGTGCACATTTCACTCTCACAGTGTAGTAAGAGAGGGTGACAGCCAGGAGGACAGCTGCCCCAGAGACTATTTTCTTCCACAGTGGGGTTCTATCTCTTTACGTAGGATCACATTTGAAATTGACGTTTGGGAGAGACCTTCCTAAGGTTGCTTTGTATTTCAAACAGTCCCAGACTTATGCTTCCTTGACTTTCATTTCTTCCCCACACCTAGCAAGGCTATGATCAAGTCAAGATCAGTTATTTCTATATGACTAATGACCACAATCCAGATCATTCACAGGAGTGGTTCTTAAACTCTATTTCACTATACTGACGTGTCACGTCCCATTTTCAACCTCATGGAAGAGTATAGGCCGTGTGAAGAAGGAAACCCCTTATGTTTATCTCTGCTTTGAGGCATTTTATCCAGCTGAAAAGTGTTATAGAACACCAGACACTTTGTCTTCGATTACGGGTCATTTAATCAATTGAAAGTTTATCCAGCTGGACACATTAATGTACACTTGTAATCCTGATTATTTGGGAGACTAAAGCAAGAGAATTAGAGGTTGAGGTCAACCTGGACAATTTAGCAATTTAAGTGGCTTAAGAGTGTTGCTCAATATTGAGCACTTGTCTAGTATGTATGAAGTCTTGGGTTCAGTTCTTAGCACTGAAAAATGACAAATAAAGGTAAAATTTAAAAAGAAAAAAATTTAAAGGCCTTATTTGTCCAAGTTTTCTTTCTGTTTGTCTGTCTGTTTCTCTCTCTCTCTCTCTCTCTCTCTCTGCCCTTTAACACCACTGGAAACAGAAGGTTTTTCCAAACCTACAAAGCTCTGAATTTCTAGAACCTCTCTATTTCCTCTCATTTCTACTTACAAACTGGAAATAGTTTTCTGAGCTCAGGTCTTCTGTGGAACACCTTTGCCAAATGCAGCTAAATCATAAAGTTGTGTTTTCCAGTCTCTTCTCTGGAACTACAAATGCATATGGCTCATATACCACTCGGGTTAAGCACACTAATAGTTCTGAGAAATGTCCACATCTTAATCATCAGAAGCTATGAATATGTTATTTTACATGGTAAAGGGAACCAAGGTGGCAAATGGAATAAGACTGTGAGAGTAAACCTTTCTGCTGTCATGATATTTACATTTTAGGTTTTACTCAGGTTTCCTGGCTTACAATATTCTCCCCAAAGAAAGTCATCAATACTAGAATTCCTCTGCCCCAAGGCAAATCATATATAGATCCTTGAATTTACTCATATTTCTATTTTACAGTTGATTGCAAAGAAAGTTTCTGATCTTTCCTTGCCCAGGAGTCTAAGTCCCTCTTTATTCCTGAGGGGTTTTTTCCTATAGCCTGGAGGTAGGAATGCTGCACAGAAAGGATAAGAATCTGAGCAAACGGGCCTGGCTGGGCTTCCCCACCCATTCTGTTAGCATTAGACCATGCTCTTCTTGTTCATTCACATACTTCTTCATGCTTCAGTCACCTGTGCAATGAAGTCCTCATCAGATCTCAAGAGAAAGTTTGGAGATTCTCCAGAGAGCTCACCATGGGAAGCTCCTGGAATGTGTGGGACCTGGAGAAGACCCAGAAGCTCTGCACTCTTCTTTCGACTTCACCTTGCCCATCTCCTGATCTATACTTTTAGAATAGTTTTTGGAATAAACTAGTTAACATGTTTTCCTGTGTTCTGCGAGCCACTAGGGAAAAATTAATTAAATATGGGATATAGTTGTAAGAACATCCGATGGATAGTCCATAAGACAGAAGCATGACTCACACAAGAGGGACTTGTAACAGGAACCTCAGTGTGGAGAGCAGCAGCCTGAGGGTGGGATGCAACACTGGTAGAGAGTGACAGAACTGAAGTGAAGAGCACACAGCCGGCAGCCACTGCAGAACTGTTTGTTTGCTGGTGGAGAGAAATCTCTGCACATTTTGAGGTCACATAAATCTGCTCTGGGAAAATAAAAAGAAAATATATAGGGAAAGATAGAGTTAAAGTACCATTATTTACAGATGACATGATCCTCTATTTTCAAGACCCAGAAAATTCCGCCAAAAGATTCTTATATTTAATGATGAAACTCAGCTATGTATATAAAAATGGCTATATTTGCAATGAGGTGTGGATTTATTGTAATCCCAGTTAAAATGCCAACATTTTCCACAGATGTAGAGAAAATAATCTTAAAATTTATATGAGTTCAAAAGATACCCAAATTAGAAAAAACAATTCTAGATAGAAAAGTAAAGCAGGAGCCATCAGAATCCTAGATTTAACTTACACTACAAAGCTACTACAATTAAAACAGCATGGTACTGGCACAAAAACAGATGTGTGGATCAATGGAACAGCATAGGAGATGGAAAAGAAACTCCAGTTATTTTCTCTTTGACAGAGGGGCAAAAATTGCAAGATAGGAAAGATAGCTCCTCTAATAAATGGAGGCTATTTATTGGAATAAACTAGTTAACATGTTTTCCTGTGTTCTGCGAGCCACTAGGGAAAAATTAATTAAATATGGGATATAGTTGTAAGAACATGGAGCCAATAAATGGCTGTTTAGGTCACTTTTCTTTGCTGCTGAAACAAAATAACTGATATTTCAGGTTGAAGGGGAGATACTAACTTAGCTCATAGTTTGTAGGAGTTTCTGTTCAGAATTGACTAGCCCAAGGGAGAGTAGCATGGCAGAAGGGGGATCACAGAGGAGAAACAGTTTATGATGGGCAGAAGGCAGCAAAGCAGTGAAAAAGCAAAGCAGCAACTGACAAGTGGCAAACAATAATACCTTTTTTGTCCATTGTGTCTCATACAGGCCACCTGCCCTTAGAGTGAAAGGCACCAACATCGGAGGGGGGGGGGGAGCAGCCTTAGTCCTAGTACTACCATGAATCAATCTCAGCATCATACCCTAGATCCAACATTTCCGAAAAACCCCACTTATGACTGCATGAGGCTTTGGACAGATGTTCAGATACGAGGCATCACAAAGTTGGTAGAAAAATTAGATATCTATATACAGAAGATTGGAGCCAGGCCCATGGATCTCACCAGGAACAAAACTAAAATCAAAATGAATAAAAAATCTCAATGATAAAACAGAAAGACTTAACCTTCTGGGAAATAAAATAGGTGAATTCATCGATGTAAGCAAGGATTCTCTGAACAGAACCCCAAGGGCAAAAGAAATAATGCCAAAAATCAATAAATGGGTTCATATAAAATTAAAAAGTTTATGCACAACAAAGGAAATAAAAACAACATACAGCATGGGTTTACAATGTTTCCAGCTATTCCTTGGACAGAAGACTCATACCTAGAGTATATAATGTACCAATAAAGACTTGAATAAAAAAAGAGAAATCTGTGCTGACTGAGATGTGAAATAGGTAAAACAAGAGGAGACACCTCGTGTTTCTTCATAATCAACAATTTTAAAATTAGGAAATGAACTGCATGCATAAGTGGCTGAGATCTAACAATGAGTTACTAGAAAAGAGGCAGAAGATGAGTGGAAGAGACACAACCTAAGAAGGTTCCCTCTGCCCGTGCTGGCTTGGTAGGAAGAGACGGTAGCAACTCAAGGTATGCCATCGACATTGGAAGGTAGCTGGGCACAGTACTGAGTTGACAGTCACCAAGGAGTTGTGAACCTCATCTGTAAGGACCTGGATTCTGCCAACAACTCACTTGAGAAGATGCTTTGTGTCTTCTGAGCCTGCAGAAGGAACTGCAGCCTGCTGAGGCAAGGTATGATCCTCCTTGCTATCTCTGAATCTTAATAAAGACTCTGTGCCCATGTACAAGCATCATTGTTTTCCCAGACCCTGATATGTACTTGTCCACCATGGATGGCTGAACCTTTGCCAGACAGCTTGGGGTTGTGTTTGGGGAGCATACCCTTGTCCCCACTATCAATCCCTGCCTTAGTCAGAATAGGTTAAATGACCCCATG
>PVIR01016268.1:0-37050 GCA_004026965.1 Petromus typicus | reverse complement strand
TTTCTAGAGGAACCAAATAATTGAGTGATTTCCATGATTATTTTATGTGGGTGTGAGAGTTAATGGCTCTAACATTTACCTCAGACACAAGAAGGCCAATAGGACATGATCTTCAAGAATTTGAGGCAGACACAGAAACTTACCTCACATGGTACATGATGCCTCCATCTTTTTTGTTTCTGTCTTATAGGCATTGGGCAAGCAGTTGCCTCATCTCATAAACAAGAGAAATAAAGTAAAACATCTCTCTATTCCCCCTTCCTTCTTCCCTAGAGGTAATTCATCAATCCGACCCCAGGTAAAGCAGACTCAAACTGTTTCATCCAAGAAGTAGGAAAACGTCCTACCCCTTACCTTGATCACGTCACTCCTGTTATTAATACCTGGCCCAAGGGAATGCAGAAATCACAAAGAATTGTTCTAACAAGGAATAGCCAATGAAAATTAAGCCAGAGAAATCTATGTCTAGGTGTCTTATCTTTGACCAAAAAACTAACCTCCAAACTATTCAAAATCTTGACCTCTCACTCTAGTTATGTAATAGCCTTTCATGGCATCTTCTATGGAACACACACTTGAACCAAGTATACAGCTAGATCCTTAAGGAACTATTTACCTATAGCTGATCCCAAATGTTCATGGGACATCTTCTATAAGTTATCTCTCCACATGAAGTATAGAAAATTGGAAAATTTGAGAAAAAGACATAAGTAAATCAAACCTGAAAGAAAACCAACTAGAAATTTCAGGATAAATACTAGTAAGTATAGAAGAAAGTCACAACCTAAATATGAAAAAGAGCATTGTTTCTAGCAAGCACAAGGTCCTAAGTTCAATCCCTCGTACCACATATCACAATTCTGGGTGTGATGGCTCAACCTGTAATCCCAGAACTTGGGAAAAAGAGGCAGGAGGATTGCTGTGAGTTCAAGGCCAGCCTGGGATACATAGTGAGTTCAGGACCAGCCCAAACAACAAAGCAGAGACCCTATCTCAAAAAGCTAAAAAAAAAAAAAAAAAAAAAAAAAAAAAAAGCGAGGGTAGCCATTGTAAATGGAACAGTCCAAGAGGAAGTATATTCCACTCAAAGTACCAATAGCATACCTCACAGAATTAGAGAAAACAATCCTAAAATTCATTTGGAACCAGAAGAGGCCTAGAATAACAAAAGCAATTTTGAGCAAGAAAGGCAAGGCAGGGAGCATCAAAATTTCTGACTTGAAATTATACTGCAAAGCTACTATGATAAAAACAGAATGGTACTGGCAGAGAAAACAGACCTGGGTGAGGATCAATGGAACAGATTAGAAATGCAAAACAACTGCAAACACACTCAGTCACATTATCTCTGACAAAGAAATTTCCACATGCTGAAAATTTTAAAAAGATTCATGTCTTTCACCATCCCCTAAACTAAAAAACAAAAACAAAACAAAAAAACAAACAATCTCTCTTCCTGGATAAGCAGAACAAATACAGTCAAAATGGCCAGACTTCCAAAACTCTTATACAGACTTAATGCAACCCCAGTGAAAATACCAATCATATTCTTCCCAGAAATAGAGAAAACAATTCTATGTTTCATAGGGAACCAGAAGAGATCTTGAATAAAAGAGCGATCCTGGGTAAAAAAGAATAAAGCTGGACAAATCACAATCCTGTATGTGAAGTTATGTTACAAAGCTATACTGATGAAAACAGCATGATATTGACACAAAAACAGACACAGGAGTCAGTGGAACAGAACAGAGGGTGGAGAGACAAGCCCAGGTACATTCCACTGTCTGGTCTTTGACAAGGGTTCCACAAGCCCACACTGAAGAAAAGATAACCTGTTTAATAAATTGTTCTGAGAAAACTGGCTAGCCACATGAGTAGGGCTGAATCTAAAGCTATATCTTTCAACATGTATTAAACTAAAATCAAAATGGATTAACAAACTAAATATTATGATACAAATCCTTAACCCACTGGAAGATAAATTGGATAAAACTGAAGTTATAGTTGTAGGCAAGATCTTCTCAACAAAACTCCAGTCTCACAGAAAATAGTACCAAGGGTCAGTGAATGGCATCTTATCAAATTCAAAAGCTCCTGGAGGGTGTTAGAGGGAGAGCAGGGAAATGGGAAAAATAAGAATCAAGATATATTATGTACAAGTACAAATTCTCAATGAGGAATGTCATTATAATGTATTACTAAAATGAGCCAATAAACTCAATTTTTAAAAATCCCATAAAGAGTAAATTTATTTTGGAAGGAAATTAGAATAGCAGGTGACAGAGGTAAGAGGGAGACCCAATTATCTCTGTATAAACTCTGGTTCCTTTCGAATCTGGGAATGGATTTTCTTTTTTATCCAAAAACTCTGCAGAAAACCACCTGACTTATAGTCCCCAAATCTTACTGATATAGTATTAATTTTAAAGTCTTTCTCTATATTGTTTTTTAAAAAAGAATAAGAGCCTGGATTCAAAGATCTTATTAAAAATTTTTATAGAGAAGACATCCAATAAATATTTGCTGAGGTGGGTGTCATTGTTGTTGATAATTATTATGATAATGCCAGTAATAAGATGAGCAAAAGATTATTGCATCACTCCAAAAGCCAAAGTACTGAGTTTTGTGAAGAGCCAACACCCTCATTTCCTTAGATTGGTATGTCAAAAATGCCACTGCCAACTAGGTTGCTACTATCTTTGATATGACTTCTATTTGGTACAGAGTCTCTTTCCACACACGCATCCTACCATCCAGTCTCCCAAAAAGGGATTTCCAGATACCTTACCTTCAGATTTGGTAGTCCTGACTCTATCTCTCTCCACTCAATGCTTGGGGCTTCAGTTGAGAATGACCCACACATTTGCGAGGAACCTGCATTTCAGAGAGTTGTAAATATTTGCTAATCAAGTGAAGCATTGTATGTGGAAGAAATAATGTTAAACAATGAGTTCTTATCTCTCCAATGCCAAACACATCCACTGAGGCAGTGCCTGGCAATCACAGACCTGCAGTCAGGGGCTTTAGTTTCGAGGGTTGCCACCTAGGATACCATGAGCCCGGTGAATCATGCATCAGCTTCTGAATGCAGCCCAGCTCTGGGCTGACTGTGGAATTCTACTCTTCTTTGTACATGACCTTTGTCACACCAGAGGCATCTCCATCTCTGCCCCTTACTCTCTTTCTTCCAAACTTCTTTTTTCTCTTTGTTCTCCCTTCACACAGCAAGCATCCTGTTCTCAATACCACTACAATAAGAGGCCAAAGATCCTATGCTGCCTTTCAGGGAGGGGGTAATGAAAGATGCTGACATCAGGAAACAAGCTGAATTTCTGTTCAACTGTAACATAACAGTAAGTGGAATGAAGAGATCTTAAAACTGAGCAGAATTCCCATCAGAGTTACACCTGTCTCAGGAACTCCATCCCCTTTGCCTAACTTGGTGGAATTTAAGGCAATAATAAAAATGTCAGATGAAGAGGTTCCCTTTTTCATCTGTGCTCTGTGAGGAATAATAAGGGCCACTTCCTAGTATAGCTGTACAAGTTGGATCATGAAAAGGGGAGTGTCTGGGCAAAAACCTAACATATGCATTGCCAACTGTGCCAGAGGTTAGGAGCCCAGAGGGCAAGTCACCTTTTTCTCATTCCCCAAAAGGTCGTCTATATTCCATGATGTGGAGCCATGTTCTCAGATATTCTCTGATGGTAAAGTTGGGAACTAGAGTAGAAGCACCTTTTATTATGTAAGGGAAGGTAGAGGGTAGACATCACCATTAATATCAGGTCCCGTGCTTTGAGACAGAGGGTGGCTGGGTTGTTCTGGATATGCATTTGAAGATTCTGAAATATTTCTAACTTGAGAGTTGGGTTCCCTAATGGGTCTTCTGTTTTCTTTCCAGTCACTCTACATGTTAGTCCAATCAACTTTAATCTCTCAACTAAATTTATCTCCTAAATCTAAATATATGTTATTCATCCTCCCTGGCACTTGCATATGAGAAATTTCTAGAGAATTTCCAGAAGAACACAACAGAATTTTGTTGGGAACAGTCTTGTTTGGAAGAATTAATTGTAGAGTCAAAATTAACCAGGACTTTTTGTCTGTAGATGGACTTTGGACTTAACTCTTGTCTTTACCTCTGGTAGCAACAGGGACTCAATGGTCCCAACATGTTGTAATGTTTCAGGGCAGAATTGTACAGGGATCTGTCTAACTTCTCAAGGACTTTTGTTGACATCTGTCTTGTCCTGTGGGATCTTCATCTACATTACTTCTCTAGGACTATTGCTGGTACCCCTCTGCCTTTCCGGGTCTTTTGGAATGTACATAATAAAAGGTGTGGCAGGCTCAGGTCTGGGGTCCTTGCTTCCCAGAGTAACATGGATCAGGCCCAAGCTCAGCTTCTCTAAGTCTCATTTCTGCCTAATTATTAATTATTTCACCATGTGCCATTGACTCACAGGAGACTAGAACTTAATGCCAAAGTTCTAGTTACGTCCCCTTCCCCCATTTCCTACAGGATTTAAGCACTAGGCATGTAAGGAGGGGAGGTATAGGATTGTCATTTTCCCAAAGCCAATCTTATCTCCTGTAAAATCTTTCTGGAAATAAAATTTCAGGGTCCTGGCTTCAATCCTAACTCTATTCTTGCCTTGACAAAAGTCTTTATGGGATTTATTCTCTTGATCCATATGATAAAAGGATTTGGCCTGTCATGTATTTGGCATCCCTTGGTTGGAAGTATATCAACTTGACAGCAAGTCCTGTTTTGCAACCCCATGCAGCTTGCATCAAGGAGAGGAAGAAAAGTACATTTGGAAAATCATAACTGAGCCATGAGGGCAAAGAACCCAAAGTTCCCCTCCCTATTATAATTGGCCTTGGCATACCAAACATTACTGTACGGAACACACAGCTTCTCCTTTTGTACATTAAGCCCTGTGAAAGTGTCCTCCCTGCCACCCACCTGTGCATGAGTATGCAGGATGCTACAATAAAAACCAGAGCTTTGAAGTCTCAGTTCCACTCCTTAGTAGTTTTGTGACTGGTTCTCAGTTTCCTAATAGTGCTATGTCATACAGTTGCTGTGAGGATTAAATGTGATTCTGTATAAAGAGCCTGAAGCAGGGCCCAGCTAATACATGTTAATGTCCTCTGTCCCTTTTCTCCTCCAACTCCTTCACTTCCCTATTCCCTTTATCTTGTTGCTATTGTTCTTTTTAGCACTACTATACCCCCACAGCGTGTCCTGTCTGTAAAATCTACTATCATTTTGCCCTTGGGAGAAGCAGATTGGCTGGCTAATGATACAGGTCTTACATAAGAAAAGTCTACGGTTGACCGACTGTGAACTAAATAATCTGATCCCTGACATTGTTTCATTATGAGTTTCATTTATAAAGATATCTCATTAGGATGACAAAAGACATTTTTATTTCTGTGAAGTGACGGGTACCTCCAGTTATCTTAAACGTGAAGGTTCTACATATTTGTGCATGAAATAGGTTGACATCCACTGAAATGGCATCGAGAAATCTCCCTAAATTTCAAGCTCAGTGCTCTCTGATAATTTTATTGTCCCCAATATTCTAGCTATGTTGTCTCACCTGTGGAAAGTTCTCTTTTAATGTAACGCACAATCTTGGGCAATAATATGCTGTTCCTATCTTTATAAGACCAGTTAGGACAGTGTATTGGTTAAAGCAAGGCCTTTAAATTCAAGTGGCTCTGCTATTGACTAGTTTTGTCACTTCTTAGTCTCCTTATCTCAAAAATTACCAGGTACTATACTGATAATAAGTCTGTTGGGAAGGTTAAATGAATTAATATATAACAAAGTATATGACCCAATAATTTTTCGTAGATGGCAGATTCAATTGTTCAGTGGGAAAGATAGTATTCTGATTATTTATCTCCTGCTTGATCACATAAGACAGTCCAGGTCCCTCTTCCTGCCAGGTGGGACACTTGGTTAGGAAGCCTGCAGATTCCAAATAACCGGCCATCTTTGCTTTGTTGACTTGGTGGCTAAGAACCAACCATCCCCTATGACTCGTAGACTGTGGCCTTTACCTGTGTCTGCTGCTGTGAAGAGACTTAGCAACTTCTGTCAGTGACCAATCAGCTCTGCCAGAACTTAGGGTGCTTGATTGAGAGATTTTCTCGAATAAAAAGTAAAAGCCAGGTCTTTCTTATGACCCCATGCTTAAATGCAAGCATAAAATTTAGAGGACAAGGGGCTTCAACTTTAGAATAGCTTTAGATCAGATAGAAAAAAAGATTGGAACAAATTGAGATAATTTTGTAAACCAGGCCAAAAGAAAAAAGCAGGAATCCGGAGTTAGGGTTACTGAGGCTTCTCAGCAGTGGGAACGTACAGTCACTGTCCGCCATTCCATCTGCTGTCTCTGACTTCTTCCTGTCACAGTGGAGTATAAAGTTCTAAGACCAGTACCTTGGTATACTTCTGAAACGGGACATAGAAGTTCTAGGTTACTGACTGTTTTCCACATCGCTTTTTCTACTGTCATTAATGGGGCTGCTCAAAGATTTGTTCTAGGACGTGACAGCTGAGTGTGAAGTTATAAAGTTGTATGACCTCATCAGAATCTGTCAGGGTGCTTGGCAGGCAGCATTCTGTAACGACTCGTCTTCACTTGAGTTTCTGTCTTTGAAGACGGAAACTTTTAGAGGTGCAGGGAATGAAGGATGAATGAAAGGTGGATGGGTTCAGAGAGGGGACCTGGAGGAAGTTCCCCGCATACTTTCCTTCCATGCTGCAGGCTAGCTGCCTGATTTCCCCTCACTTCCACTCCTGAAGCATCATGCCATGAAAACTAAGGTCCTCTCCGTTGCCAGTCTCCTTCCTCCCTCACGTAACGGACACAGGTTTTTATTTTTTATTGCTGTTTAAATCTGAGAACACTACTTCTCTTATTGCCTTTTCGATATTCCATTTGCCGCTAGGCCTGGAAGTGGTCTTACATCCCATTGCCTTCTGCAGATCACCATTCCTGTGTCTTAGACCACTGGGTTACACCCCCGTCCCTTTCCTGGTTGCTAACTACCCTCCCCCACACTGCCCTACAGCCTCTGATTCACCCTTAGTCCCACAGTAACGGTGAGCAGTCAGTGTCCACTGGATGATCTAACAACTCCTTGACCTTCTCCATCTTGTCTTTTCTGAAACGTTAGTGATGCCTATTCTCAGACAAGTCTTGTGTCATGTCAATTGCCCCAAACTATTCCACCTCCAGAGGCTGAACCAAGGTAGCTTAGTCTCTGGCTTCAACCTCCTCTTTCTCAGGACTTACTCATTTTACACCTGATGTCTGTTCCTAACAGAATCTTTTAGTCTTTTAGTTTTCAATTTTCTTCCAGTGTATTTGTGTCTTCTCCACTCAAACTAAATTTCTAGCTCTTAAGATCAATCACTGTTCTTTTACTCCCTTAAATGTTCATAGAACACACTTGGAAAACCATCTGAGCTTTCTATAAAGCACATCGCTGGTCATTCTCTCTCTTGTTTCCCAATGGAAATTATTTCAAATTTCTCTGTTCCCTTGAAACTCTTTCCTATGTCCCATTCTCTTTCTCCTCTTCCTCCTTATCCTCCTCTAACTTCTTTTAATTTAGGTACTGGAAATTGAACCCAGGAAGCTCTGAGCTGCACTCTCATCTCTTTGGAATTTTGAAATAGTTCTTGCTAACGTTACTCAGTCTGGCCTTGAACTTGCAGTTTTTCTCCCTCAGCCTCCCAAGCAGCTGGGATTACAGACATGTACGACTACAACAGGCCCCATCGTACTCTTCTTAAAGATGGCCTCATTCAGGACTTTCCAGGAGAAATCTCTGACTCTCGTCTGCAGTATACAAAATTACCTTGACCTGTTAAATCCTTTCCTCTTTCCTCTGGTCTAAAGCTAAAGTCATTTGTACTCTGAATTTAATCCCTAGATACCTGGGTCTAATCCCATTAACTCAGTCATTGATATTATTAATATCTCTTTGTCTTCTACACTGAGAAGCGTTTGTCCCAGTAAATCCTTTATAGCCTTTCTAATACCAGGGTCATATCTTCCCAGAGGATCCCTTCAGTAGGACCACTGGCAAAAAAAAAAAAAAAAAAAGTCAGAAAAAGAAACGACCTTAAGGAATGCAAGTTAGGAATTAGCACCTAGCTTTTATAAAAGCAAGGTTTGATGGACCATTCCAGTGGAAATGCCATCTTGGAAATTTGAGGATGCATACATGTGTCATTAGGAGAAGAATTAATTGTGGACATTCAAATTATATAGAATTCCAGCTTTCTTACTATATTCTATCAAAGATGGGTAACTTGCTACTAATTAGGATGCAAATATCCCTATGTAATTTCTTTGAGTTCTTATCCAAAGTGTCTTTAAATTGGGGGAAATAAATATTTTTCTTTTAAAGATTTTTTTTAAATGCTGAAAATCAAATGTTGTAGCTCTGAATTCCACCCTAATCTCTAGATATAGAATACAGAAAATATCTGTAGTTTTGAGGCTAAAGAGGGCGAACCATCATCCTGGGTCCTTGGTAAAGATTTCTATATTTTTATACAATTTATATAAAAATAATATAATTATGATCCTCAGAGATCATGTATGGCCATATTTATTAAAAGAAAGGCTCCCCACACTCTTGTTACAGAATGACTTTACTATATGTCTAGAGTCAAGGTGACTCAAATTCCTATTTGAGCAGCATCACCTCCTGACAGAGTACATGCTATATATACAGTGGGGCCACACAGAAGCTAAGAAACTATGAAGAACTCTTAGGTAGCACACCCTTGACCTTTAATTAAAATTACTTCAGAGAAATGTGTCATATTCAAAATTTCCTCTGCTAACATTGAACTTTATTTCACTATTGTCTGTGGGCTTTGTCCCTTTCAATAACTTCATTCCCCACTTTAGAAGTATCTCCTATTATTTGAACTAGCACAATCAACACACTTTTTCTCATAACTCCTTGGCTATAAATATCATAAAGCACTCTTAAACATTCATCAAAAACTTGAAGATTCCCTTGAAGTAACTAGATGACATTTTTTTTTTTCTTTTTGGAGACAGGATCTCACTTTGTAGTTCAGGCTGACCCTGAGCTCAGCCTCAAACTCACATCACAGCAATCCTCCTGCCTCTGCCTCCTGAGTGTTGGGATTACAGGCGTGAGCCACCATGCCCGGCACTGTGGTATGTGGTACTGGTTGCTGCTGGGGTGAGTCTCCACTCCCAGTATTGTATGTGGTTACCAGGAATTGAACTCAGGTCCTTGATCTTGCAAGACAGGTGCCGGAGGGCTGGGGATTTAGCTCAGTGGGACTCACACCCAGCAGCAATCAGTACCACATACCACAGTGCCAGGCATGGTGGCTCACACCTGTAATCCCAGCACTCGGGAGGCAGAGGCAGGAGGATCGCTGTAATGTGAGTTTAAGGCTGAGCTCAGGGCCAGCCTGAACTACAAAGTGAGACCCTGTCCCCCCACCCCCCATCCCCGCAAAAAAAAGACAGGCGCCGGAACCATTGAGCTAAATCCCTGGACCAACTAGATAACTTTGCAGCATGCTTGAATCTACAGTGCAGTTCTGCCAGTGCCCAGGTCTGCTCTTTGAATCATGGGGCAGACAGAACTTCAGGTAGGTAAAAGTCTGTAAATAAAAAGGTAGACAAGAATAACAAAACTAAAAGAAGATGATGTTATAATCTATTCCTATCACATTCTCCTGCTTTTTTTCTCCACTTTCTCTTGTTTGAGATCACGTTGGACATTGAGAATTTGTACCTGTACATACTACGTCTTGATTCTCATTTTTAAGCCCCACCCGCTATATACATAAACTTTTTCTGTTGTTTTAACCATTAAATTTTTTCTTTCCCTTTTTTGCTTTACCCTGCCCCTATCCCTCTTTCCCTTTCGACATTTTCTTCTCATTTTTCTTCACATAAACCTTTTCTGAGTCCCAGACCACGTTCCAGGTCATATGTTATATGTTAAGGAGATAGCGATGAACAAGAATTAATTTCTGCCTTTAACTTTGTCTTGTACAGGAACAAGAAAATGCCCCTGTGTCCAGGAACCCAAATGGCACATTTATGTTCCTTATCCAGCTGAGTTATCAGGAGTTATTCTAGGATGTGGGGCTGAAATTAGTTATAGTTAGCCAACCAGCCGAGTGGGTACCAGTATACAAACAAAAAATATTATAATCGTGGTCATAGGAGCTGAAAAGCATCCAGTGAGACACCCCGTGGGTGGCATAGTCAGAGGCTACTGTGTGACTGTAATCACAGGGGAGTCCTGGTCACTTATTCTGATGATGAGATTTCAGTGAAATGAAATTAGCTCTTACTTTTTGGGCTCTTCTGCAGTAGAATCTTTAAAAAGCTGAGAGGCATAAAATGCGTTTTGTACTGAAATCAGAGAGAGAAAAAAACTCAAAGGAAATTTTTCATACATACCAATTTCCTAGTAGTAGTTACTCTGTTTTATGAGGGTAATGGTTATTAATAGGAATAGCCAAGGGAATGATTTCTCAATTATTCTCAGATGATTTTCTTGGCAATATTTCATTCACATCAGAAGGAAATTAATCCCATTTTTCATAAGATCGGAGAGCATGGCCAGTTCTATCAAGCTGACTCTAAACCTTAAACCACATCTATAGGGAATTTTGATTTTTATCTGATGTGGTCCATAACTCCAGTTATTATATTTGCGAGAAAGGCTCTCTAAAGACTTACTGTTAGCTTCAGTTTGCATTCAGGGTTATGGAGTGATCAATCTTAAAATAAGGTCACATGTCTTTTAGAACGGATGCTACTGAAAGTCTCCTTCAGTCTCTTTTGATCTCTCTCTCCTTCCTTTGATCTTCTTCCTTCCTCTTTGCTCTTTGATATGTCACTCCTTTTTTTTCCTCCTAAATTTATGTTTTATGACTGTATCTCAGCGTTTTAAAAATTTCTGCTGGTGGAACTGAGGTTCCTAACATAGTCATTCCTTAAAAATAGTTTCAAATAGCTCTCTAGATTGTTAATTTCACAAGGAGCACCATATCCTCCTTGTATGATTTCTCACCTATTCCTAGGATTGACAGTGCTACACCAAGAGTGGGAGGATTATTGTATCCATGTCATTCAACTGCAAGTGTCCTGTGGAGAATTTAGTCTTTTCGTGTCTCTGTCCCATTTAGCATGCTTAACAGGAAGGAGTATGAAGACAGCAGAACTACCAAATATATTGATCATTCAAAGTCAGAAAGGACAGCTAAGATGGCAGACTCAGTGTTTAAAATGAGTTCAGTAGGATGGAATGTTCTATGAAATCAACAGGATAAAATTTATATCAAGCAATACGTCTGTTGTGGTCAATTTAAAGAAAATTGATAGCAATTCAAGTCCTGGATGGACAACTGTTGGATTTTTGCTTGGTGTTTTGTTTTGATTTTTGCCTTTGTAATGTTAGGGATTGAACTGAGCTACATCTTCGGGCCCATTTTAAAATTTTTTTTCACTTTTCAGATAGTGCTGCTAACATTTGCTGAATTTCCCAGGCTACCCTTGAACTTGTGACAGTCTTGCTTCAGCTCCTCAAGTAGCTGGGCTTATGTAAAGCTGTGTGCTACTGCACCCAGCTGAGTGATGGTTTTTGATGGTGTACTAGCTTAAAATAAACCCAAAGCATAAAAAAATACTGAGAAGGATGATGGGTTATTCTGTGGTCCATAGGCTGTTTGTCCTCTTTTTTCTTAATGCTCTAAGAACAAATGTAAAAAACAAAATAAGTTTTGTTACTTGAATACATTAGCCCTATTGTGTGTTTTATATGTGGCCTAAGATAATTCCTTGCTCCCAAATGTAGTCTAGATAAGCCAAAGGATTGGACACAAGGCTATATTGTACCAAACATTCTTTTATCATGAATTTCCCACTGTAGCAGAACAGGTGAGAGAGATGAAGAGGAAAGAACAATGAGAGGTAACAGAGCTCGAAGAGGATCTATAAATTATTTTGGACAAAAGGAAACAAGCAGAACCAGACCAGCTACTGGTCTTAATCCCATGGCCAGCAGTGTGAGCCAGAGAAGAAGTAAAGAAGAATACAGCAATAGTTTCAGTTCATTTCTATTTCAGTTTTATTTGTTCTCTAATCTCCTTTTCCCTCTGTGAGTTTTAAAATGAGTCCAAACTTCCTCCCCTATCATCTCTGTCTACATGGACATATTTATCTTTCTTTAAATTTTATCTTCATAAGGGACTAGATAAGATCGGCTTCCCAGACATACAGTCTATGCTATTGAACAGGTCCCTGTGCTTTGAAGGGTCCCCAGGCTGAGTTTAACGTTTCTGAATTCTTTCTTTTAAAATTTAGTTTCTTTCACTGACAGATAAAAATTACATACATAGTATACAGCATGATGTTTTGATAGATACATGTTGTGGCATGGTTAAGTCAAGCGAATTAACACACCCATTACCTCACATACTTATTTTTTGGTGTTGTTTAACTCTCTCATCCATTTACAAGTGTATAATAAATTGTATTGAACTATGATCTCCAGATTGTATAAGAGATACCCTGAACTTTCTTGATATTCTTTATCATTTTTGAAGAAAGAGCATGGCCTTTTCATTTTGCACCAAATCCTACAAATTAGGTAACTAGTGTCTTGTGTGAAAAAAATATTTTTTTACACCATTTTGAGTTTGCCACAAGAAGTTTTACTGTGAATCTGAAGTAGCAAACACTGTTGGCTTCAGTGATAACTGGCAAGAATAAAATTTCAGATCACAAACGAATCCCAAAGTGAACTGGAACCTGCCCTGAAAATGCCAGTTGGTCAGCACCAAATCAACTATTGGCTTCACTCCACCTCCTTTTTAAGTGACCAAAATGTCAAACTGAGATATGCACATGATCTAGCGTGGATTATATGATGGCACTAAAATTAAAACAGAATATCTGCACAGTAGGCTCTGAGCCAAGAATGGGCCCGAGGTCATTGTCTCTCCCTCCATTGCCTTTTGCCAGTTTCTTGTTTCTGACCTTCTCCTTGTACCTCTTTCTTTCACGCTGGAGGTCTCTGGGGCTCTGGCTTCTTTGGGGTGACTCTATTTATATCCACTTTCTAGACAACTGAAAAAGCCATTTATATAAGTTGGAGAATGCTGGCTTTCTTACCTATTATTGGCCTCATGTAAGCTTAGCTAATTAAAACCCAGGATGCATATTTTAAATGTAAAGTAGCCAAAGTTTTAGTACATATTCCATGTACTCTATGACATATACTTAAACTGAAAAAGAACTCATCTAGCTGAAGTTTAAATGTAATTGAACATTTTAAAATTTTATCTTAGAAGCCTAGCATCGCTGGACTCTACACATCCAGAAGATGCCTGTCGTGTAATCTTCTTTGCATCCACTGGCATCTCTTCCATCTCCTCTTGAGACTAGAACTGTCTCTTGGCCTCATCTAATGTCAACTCCTGCATTTCACCAGTTTCTGCCTCTTCTCTTTTTCCCTTTACAAGAGAACAGAAATGACTAACAGATCTCGAATTTATTCAGATCCTGAGTTTATTGACCAATCCTACACCTTTCCCAATCCATTTTACCAATCTTCCCATTTACTTAAATTGTCTTTCATAATTTTGCTTCCAAGCACATATGGAGAAATCATTTGCTAGATTTTTGCAACAGAGCTAACTGTCTGACTTTTTCATCATTCTGTTCATTGTACCCATTATGGTGAATAGCACCCAGTGGAGTTAAATGAATATTTATTCAGTAATTGAACAAGTTAAAGAATAAATTCCCCTACAGGCTGTTTGCTGGGACCATTGGAGCCAAGATTTCTATTTTATTCCAAAGAAAGGATTAGAGCCAATCACATGAACACTTAGGAAAGTCACTTCCAGCCCTCAGCATCAGAGGTCAGCGCCCCTGCTGAGACAAGAGCTTCCTCACTCTGGCGATCAATCAGCAGGAGTCTGAAGTTCCATTTGGTATGGAGCTGCTGCTACAGACAGAACTATTGGACTAGAGACAGTGTGAATTAATTGTTATTCTACTTCTGAACTTAAGGTGTACACCATACTCGCACCCTCTCTGTCTGTCTGTCTGTCTCTGTCTCACATACACACACACACACACACACACACGGTTGCTATTTTTATTTGAGCTTCAATATTGCATATGTTTTCGAGTCCTGGTCTTCTGAGACTGAGGATAAACAGCAATACACAAACATGAATGATGCACCAAATGTCTTTGGTCTCAAACTTCATAGAACACAAAGTCATGAAAGTACATCCCATCAAGGCAAAGTAAAGAGCCCTTAATTTTTTCTTTTATCTTTGATTTGTGTGTTCATGACTAGTGAGACTTTCTTTGGCCTTTTTCAAAAGTAACATGATGTAACAATTGAAAATGTGTAGAAACTGATTATGAGCTTATGGGGGAAATGTTATAAACATTACACAAAAACAGTTACTAATGGAAACCCCAAGTTAGGCCTCAACATGAAAGAAAATTATAGGTGTGATAAACATGGTCATCCCTTTCAGTAATGCCAGAATTCTTATATATCTCACAATTCCTTTAATGCTGCAATACGTGAGAGAAAGGGCAATATATTTGTGGTGGAGTAATTGTGCCCACTGGAGGCATGTGGTGTATGTTGGGGTGGGGCAGTGGGTGCAGCAGGGTGTGGGGATGGCAGCAGAGGGCTTGGCATCCACGGGGGTAGGATGGGAAATCTGTGAGGGGTCAGTATGTCACATGCCACAAAGTCAGAGTGGGGGCAGTGTGTGTGTTTGTATGTACTTGCATGAGAAAGCAGCAATAAGAACATACATGTGTATATGTACAAGTATGTGTGTGTGTGTGTGTGTGTGTGTGTATATATATATATATATATAAATAGCAAAATATATAAATATATATATATATATATAAAGCAAAATAGAAGAAAAATAAATTGGAAGTAGAGAGAAGTTCATTTATTTCCCCAAATTATATATTCTGTTGTTTTAAAATTATTTCAGTATAGGAAAAAATTATTTCAATATATATGCAAATTTCTTTCATTTATCCTAATAGTTTATCTCAGTTCATTGAAAAGAAAGTTGGTGCTGTTTCTGTCTTGTTAGACTTTTTTTTGGTACTGAGGACCAAACTCAAGACTTTGTGCTTGTGAATCAGGCACCAAAACCACTGAGCCAAACCCCCAGCTTGTTTTTGGTTTAAGGCATTTAGTGAGTAACTACTTTGAAGATAATAGCACACAATGTAATAATTATTGTTATTCTCTTATATGGTTAGAATTTTGTTTTATATTTTCATAAAATAAAATATACAGATTTAGAAAAGAAAAACACAAATATAAAAAAGTGGTTGGTGGAAACCAATGTGTGGTATGCATAGGATGATGGAGTCGAGTGTGTGTATGTGTTCAGCATTTATTACAACAGTAGAGGTAGGTGTGGTATAGAAATCTAAGTGTGTAACAGAAAAGAAATGTGTGTGAATGCACAGAATATGAGCATGCTTGCTTTTGTATGTACAAATATGTGAAAGAAGTGTATGTGTGTGTGTGTGTGTGTGTGTGTGTGTGTGTGTATGATATGCAACATCTGTGCCTATTAACAGATAGATTTCATTTTTGAGACTTTTTTTTCTTTTAAGACAGGGTCTCGCTTTGTAGTTCAGGCTGGCCCTGAGCTCAGCCTCAAACTCACATCACAGCAATCCTCCTGCCTCTGCCTCACAAGTGCTGGGATTACAGGTGTGAGCCACCACACCTGGCACTGTGGTATGTGGTACTGATTGCTGCTGGGGTGAATCTCCATGCCCAGTATTGAATGTGATTACTGCAGGATTGAACCCAGGCCCTTGTGCTTGCAAAGCAGGCGCCAGAAGTACTGAGCTAACTCTCTGGCTCTGAAATGTTTTCATGTACAGACAGAGTGTATGTTTATATTGGAAATATGAGGGAAAATGTGTGTGTGCTCATTTACAAGTATGTTAGAACAGTGTATCAGTGTGGCAAAAGGAACTCTATTTCGTGGGTGGGTGGATATAACAAGTGTGTTTGTTGGGTAAATCTGAGTGTGGCAGGAGTCCATGGTGACCTTGAGACCCTAAAAGAAAGAAGGCAAGTCACCACTGTGTGTTTTTCTCTGTCTGACCTGCTCATCCTGTTTTCATTGTCTTCAGAGACTAGGAAGGTACACTGGTCATTAGGGAAAGAGAATTTTAGCCCTCTCCCTACCTATTAGTCATGTCTAGAAAACAAATGAGCAGCGAGATTACAACATTGCATTTCCTCAGTTGTACCCTGGGCAGAAGAGCCGGAGGAAAAGGTGTTCCCATCCCTAGAACTTTGTGCCATTGTCCTCGCAACGTTGCTGATTTGAGCCACATGACACACAAGCATCATTGTTTATGTACCGTATTAATATTTCATTCATCTCTGTCCTGGAAATGTATGACCCATTGAGCGTTGGATCTGGAAAGATCCTCAGAGATGCTCTAGTGAATGGTTTTCACTCAGGATAATGGGGGAATTAGAGTAAACACAATAGAACCTGACAGGGGCTTAGAGGGTGGGTCAGTTTCAAGGGAATATTTTTGAAATGCTCCTTAAATAACTTGGATATTATTCTTTCATCTTGTGATTAAGAAACACTGATTTCGTCTCCTCTTATCTTAGTAAAGTACAGCTCTGGACTCAAAGAGGGTAAGTATATTGGGCCAAGGTAAAAGGGCATCGTGGTCACCATGAATTCTGCCAACTCAAGGTTCTCTGAGCCAGTCACTTAAGATAATTACCTTCTTGTTATTGTCACTTTTTATTAACTTTGTTTATCCAACCTGAGAGATAGCACCTGAATACATAGGGGTTCTTTTTTCGAGACAGGGTCTTGCTTTTTGTAGTTCAGGCTGGTCCTGAGCGCAGCCTTGATCTCACAGCAATCCTCCTGCCTCTGCCTCCCAAGTGCTGGGATTACAGGCATGAACCACCGTGCCCAGCACTGTGGAGTGTGGTAATGATTGCTGGTGGTTGTGAGTCTCCATGCCTGGCATTGTATATGATTATTGGGGATTCCCGGATCCTTGCACTTACAAGGCAGGCGCCAGAACCACTGAGCTAAATCCCCAGCCCTACATAGGGAGTCTTTATGAGGTTAATCAGAAAAATAACAATCACCTATTATACCATAATATGGGACACAAGAGAAATCATAAATATCTACTTGAGCTTCAAAAACAATTGAAAGATAATCATGACCTTTTGCATAGTAAATATTCCAAATAGATAAAGCATCGAGTGGTGCAGAAAAATCAGATGGTGTAAAGAAAACATTTTTATTGATCAAGTATATCTTAGGCAGAGGCGCTGGTTTTCCTAAATTTCAAAGCTGAATGCTTAAGAAGAAACAGATTAGGGACGTGGATTTCTCCCCACCCTGCCCACGCAGTCCTCCCTCCCCAAGCAATCAGGCCCACACTGCCTTCGGGGTGTGACTGTTTACTAATTCCAAACTGGCTCTGGCTTCTCTTGGTACAGGGCAGCAAATGTGTGGAATAACCAATTGACGTGAAACACATTGTTTTGTTTCCTCAAAAACACTGAGGAATTTTTTCTTTGACTCAATATTAAACATTTTTTCCACTTAATTATTTATTTTTAAAATTTTGTTCATCAGGGTTTTATTTGGGGATGAATAGAGTTTTTAAATAAATTTTTGTCTTTTTTTGAGATAGGGTCTCACTTTGTAGTTCAGGCTGGCTCTGAGCTTACTACCTAGAACAGGTAAGCCTCAAACTCACAGCAGGCCTCCTGCCTCTGCCTCCCGAGTGCTGGGATTACAGGCAGGAACTACCGCATCCGGCACTGTGGGGTGCGCTACTGATTGCTGTTGGGTGTGAGTCACCCTGCCCGGCTTTGTGATATGTTCTTGCTGGACATCGAACTCAGGTCTTTCTGCTTGCAAGGCAGATGCTGGAACCAATGAGCTAAATCCCAGTTTTTGTCTTTTTTAAAAGCTTCTTTTCTCTCTTTTCCTTTTTTAAATATTTTTACTCTGCTTGCTGTTGTTGTTTTGCTTTTTGAGACAAGGTCTTGCTATGTAGTTCAGATAGGCTTTGAACTTATTATATATTCTAGGCTTGCCTTGAAACCACAGCAATCCAACTGCCTCACCTCCCTGAGTGCTGGGATTACAGGTGTGAGCCAGCACGCCCAGCATTTCTCTGCCTTCTTATCTTTCATTTCCCATATTTTTCTCTTTTTGTCCTCTTTCTTCTTTGCTTATTCTTTCTTTCCTGTGACTATATTCTAATACCATTGATTCTCTCTTACTCTTCAAAATGACCCTCTATCTTTCTTTCTCTACACATTCTCATATTCCATTGATTAATTTTTCAAAGTTGACTCTTCATTCTCTGGTTCCCTAGTCCTTCTCCCACTACTAGTATAAGTAATATGTTTTATGACTTTCTAGATAGCTAGTCAACTGTATGTTATTACTGTTTAATATTGTCTCTGACAATATTATTGTTGCTAATTGCAACACAGTAGCTATTAACTGGTTTTCTTGGGGTGCCAATATCTGGATTACCCTGTAGTCATTAATAACACTGAGGCTCACACTTGGAGAACTGGATATTGGGCCAAATACACTGCAACCTTCCCTTCCAAGGAAATGGTGGTGGTTGGATACTGGGACAAAGACAAAGGGCAGCACTTAGTCAGGGCCAGAGGACACCACAGAAAAGCAGACATTAACTAAAGAGGTCTCCATACTGGCAATAAAGCTTGCCTCCATAATCAAACCACCTGCCTTAATATAAAAAGCAAACAGACAAATATAGACATGAGAAAACAAAGCAATGAAAGGCCTCTAAAAATCCCAACTTTCCTGAACCTGACTCATGGGGCATGGAAGAGGAGGAAATCAAAAGCTACACATCCAAATTATTTGAGAAGATATCAGAGAAGATAACAAAACAGATCATTAAGGTGTTTGGAAAGCTCACAGGAGATATAAATAAGCAGACAGTGGACCAAATGAACAAAATGATCAGTAAGTCTTTAGAGGACACTGATAAAAAGCTAGTAGGACCAGACAAAGCAATGAAAAAACATGAATAACCAGCACAGAATTAGAGTCCATAAAAATGTTCCAAACAGAAATCCAAGAGATTAAAAATTCTACTGAAAATATACACAGCAGAAATGACCAATGTGAGGACGGAGTGTCAGAACCATAAGACAGAGCAGTTATCAGAAACACGTTGATGAGAAAGCCTTAAGAACAATCAGAGAATATGGAAAAAGGATCTAATAATTATGAGATGATGCAAAGAAGACTAATCTAAGGTTAATTGGAATTAGTGAAAAATTAGAGCATACCAAAAATAGCACAAAAACTCTTTACTAAAATAATAACAGAAAACTTTTGAAATAAGGAAAAAATTTAATGTACAGATCACTGAGGCACATAGAACCCCAAATAGCCTCTCTCAGATACATCATATTCAAAATCCCAGAAATCGGGTATAAGTACAGAATTTTAAAAGAGGTTAGAGAAAAGTAACAAATCATTAATAAAGATTAAACCAATTAGAATTGCAGCAGACTTCAACAGAAACTTTTAACAGTGAGGAAAGTATGAAGAAAATAGTTTCAAAATGTAAAGGAAAACAATTTCAACCCAGACTGACATCCTGCAAAACTATCTTTTAAACTAAAATATTTCCATGAAAAAAAAAGCATCTAAAGAAATTTGTACTCATCAAACCAGGACTCCAAAAAATTCTCAAGGGTATCCTAGAAGGAGACAATGAAGCTAACACTGACAAAGGTCTAATAGAATCAATACAGCAATTAGAATGTAGGAAGTTAAGTAGAAAGGAAAAATAGGAAATCAGTAATAAGAAAATAATGCAGGGGCAGGGATTTAGTTCAGTGGCATCACAATTGCCTTTAAATGCGAGATCCTGAGTTCAATACTCTGTACAAAGAAAATAAAACAAGATAAAATAAAATAGTTCAATGTAAAGAACAAGTATTTTTCAGTAATAACTCTCAGTATTAGTATTCTCTCTCTCTTTTTTTTTTTTGCAGTGCAAGAGATCAAACTCAGGCCCTTTTGCTTCCAGGGTAGGTACAGTACAACCTGAGCCAAATATGCAGCCTATGCTCAATTTCTTAATCAAAAAATGTAGAGAAGGAAAAGAAAAATTTGATGGTAAAAACAAAACATGGAAACAAAGCTTGTGTATCTAGGGGGTAAATATCATAGGGAGGGCAGGGGAATGGGAAAAATGAGAATCAAGACCTTTCATGTACAGGTACAAATACTTAATGTTGAATGTGATCAAAATGTAGATCTAAAATGTACCAAGAAACCCAACGAAGAAAAAAAAAGGACATAGTTTATTAGAATGGATCAAAAATCAAAATCCAGTGGTATGTTATACTCAAGGAACATATTTAACCCAAAAGAAACTCATAGACTGAAAGTCAAAGAATAGTAAACAACATTCCACATAACAGCAACTGCCCCAAAAAGTAAGTGTACTTATATATTCAGCCAAGTGGACTTCAAGCTAAAACTTGGATATTATCAGATCATAGCACAATGAAACTAGAAATCAATGGCAAATTATGCAAATACGTGGAAATTAAGCAATACACTCTTAACCAATATGTTACATAAGAATCAAAGAAGAGATAAGACAGTATCTAGAATTAAACAGTCATGCCAATACATCATGTCAGAACTTCGGAGACATGATGAAAGCATTCCTAAGACAGAGGTTTAGGGTTGTGAAAGCCCTTATCACAAAAAACAGAAAACCAAAGTAAACTAAAACTATACCTCAAGGTTCTAGAGAAACAAAAACAATCCAACCCAATACTAGTATAGGGAAGTGAATTATAAAAATTAGAGCAGAAATCAATAAAATTAGAAATAAACAATAAATGAAGGAAAGAGTTGTTCTTGGAAAGAAGAAATAAAAAAGGCAGTCCTTTCACTAATGTAACCAAGAAAAAAGAGAGAAAAGATTTAGATCAATGGACAAATAACAAAGATGAATTACAATGGACATTGCCAGAATAAAAAAGATTATTAATTACTACTTCACAAATATGTATGGCAATAAACCAGAGAATTCAGAAGAATTGGATAGAGTCTTATATACATACAAATGACCAAAACCAAACCAAGATTTTAAAACCCTGAATAGTCCAAAAACAGACAATAATATGGAAGCAAAAAAAAAAAAAGAAAATCTAGGGGCCAGGGATTTAGCTCATTGGTTCTGGTGCCTGTCTTGCAAGTGCAAGGGTAACCACATACCATACTGGGTGTGGAGACTCACACCCAGCAGCAATCAGTACCACATACCACAGTGCCGGTCGTGGTGGCTCACACCTGTAATCCCAGCACTTGGGAGGCAGAGGCAAGAGGATTGCTGTGATGTGAGTTTGAGGCTGAGCTCAGGGCCAGCCTGAACTACAAAGCAAGACCCTGTCTCAAAAAACAAAAACAAAACAAAAAAAGAAAATCTACAAACTAAGAAAGAACAGATCCAGATCAATTCAGATTCAGTGCTCAATTCTACAAAAACTTTAAGAAAGATACATCACCAGTAATCATCAAGCTCTTTAATGAAATTGAAAGGGAAGAAGTTCTCCTAAAGTCTTTCCTGTAAGTCAGCATTACCCTGATGCAAAGCAGTCAAGGATTTGCATAAAAAAGGGAACTATAGACAAACTTGCTTAAAGAGCATAGAGGCAAAAATCCTCAACATCATGCTGGCAAAGAGAATGCGACAAATCATGACCAAGGGAGCTTCAGCGTAGGGACACAAGCGTGGTTCAACACACACACATCGACAGATGTAATGCATCACATAAACAGAGGCAAGGGCACCAAATGATCATCTCAGCTGACACAGAAAAAGCCTTATCAAAACCAACGTCCTTTAGTCATTAAAACACTGAAGAAAACAGGTATAGAATGACTTTACCACAGTTTGATAAAAAATCATTTAGGATGAACCTACTGCCACTATCACCTTAAATGTGGAAAAACTGAAAGTTTTCCCTAAAATCAGTAACAAAATAAAGATGTCCTGCAGAGATAAATAATGAAGGGACAAAGAATGTGATAGTAATAAAGAAAAAAGGAAACAAAACTTATGTATGTAGGGGGTCAGGGTTGCAGGGTGGAGGGGAGGGAGAAAAATGAGAATCAAGTCATGTCATATTCTGGTACAAACTCTCAATGTTTTTTGTTTTTTGTTTTTTGTTTTTTTTTTTGAGACAGGGTCTTACCTGTAGTTCAGGCTGGCCCTAAGCTCAGCCTCAAACTCACATCACAGCAATCCTCCTGCCTCTGCCTCCTGAGTGCTGGGATTACAGGCGTGAGCCACCACGCCCGGCACTGTGGTATGTGGTACTGGTTGCTGCTGGGGTGAGTCTCCACACCCAGTATTGTATGTGGTTACTGGGGGATCGAACTGGGGTCCGGGCGCCGGAACCACTGAGCTAAATCCCCGGCCCCAAACTCTCAATGTTAAATGCAATGATGATGTGTATTCATAATGTACCAATAAAGATTTGATTTAAAAAAAGAAAGATAAGTATGTCTGTGATCACTGCTCCTGTTCAAATTAGTACTTGAAATATTAACAAAAACAAATGTGCACAAAGAAGAAGTAAAAGGGCTATGCATAGGAAAAGAAGAAGATATCATTTGCAGACATGATTCTCTGCTTAGAAAATCCCCCAAAATGCCACCTATAGACTCTTATGATTAATTATCAAATTCAGCGTGTATCGGATAAAAAAATTAATACACAAAAATCAGTAGTGTTCCTATACACCAATAATGAGCCACTAAAATGAAATTAAGAAAAAAGCATTCAAAAGGACAAGAAAAATTAAATATTTAATTTATCCTAAGAGAGAAAGTAGAAGACATCCACAATGAGAGATATGGTCCTCTATAAATGGAGATCTAGGGAATATCAAACACAGAGAGAGAGCCTCTGCTGCTGGTGAGGCAAAATCAACATAATCCAAATGGCCAGACTTCCAAAACTCATAGATTTAATGCAACCTATAGCATTCCTCACAGAAATAGAGAAAACAATACTAAAATTCACATGGTCCCAGAAAAGATCTAGAACAGTAAAAATAAAGGACCTGTTTAAATTAAGAAGCTTCTGGGGGCCGGGGAGTTAGCTCAGTGGTTCCGGCGCCTGTCTTGCAAGCACAAGGGCCCGGGTTCGATTCCCCAGTAACCACATAACAATACTGGGTGTGGAGACCCACACCCAGCAGCAACCAGTACCACATACCACAGTGCCGGGCGTGGTGGCTCATGCCTGCAATCCCAGCACTCAGGAGGCAGAGGCAGGAGGATTGTGATGTGAGTTTGAGGCTGAGCTCAGGGCCAGCCTGAACCACAAAGCGAGACCCTGTCTCAAAAAACCTTAAAAAAAAAAAAAAAAAAGAAGCTTCTGCACAGCAGAGGAAATAATCAATAGAGGGAAAAGAAAACCTACAGAACAGGAAAAATTCTGCCAGCTATTCTGACAGAGGGCTACTATCTAGAGTATATAAAGAGCTTCAAAGAATCACATTCCCCAAGGTAAGAGCCAATAATAAATGCACAAGTGAACTGAATAGACACTGCATGGAAGTATAAATAGCCAATAAGTACATGAAGAAATTTTCAATATTATTAGCTATTAAAGAAATACAAATTAAAAAAACAGTGAAATTTCATCTTATCCCAGAGAGAATAGCCATCATCAGTAACTTGAAAACAAAGACTCATGAGGCTGTGGTGCACAGAACTCTTCTACAGTGTTGAGGGGAATGGAAACAAATACGTGGGGGGCAGGATTTAGCTCAAGTGCTACCGCGCCTACCTTGGAAGCACCAGGGCCAGAGTTTGATCCCCGATCACACACGTGCACACACAAAACCACTGTGGAAATCACTGTGGCAATTGCTCAAAAACTAAAACTAGAAATTCTATTAGACCCAGCTATTCCCTTTGTAGGTATGTTTCAGAAAAAATTAAAGACATCATATTAGTGATACTTGCATATTCGTGTATAGAGCAACACGACTCATAATAACTAAATATTGAAAGTGGCCTACAGGTTCATCAACAAATGAATGTCTTAAGAACCTGTGCTATTTTTACGCTACCTGCCCTAAAGAAAATGAAATTTGAGTCACTTATAGAAAAATGGATGAGGTATATTGAAACCATAATGTCAAGCTTATCACTGGTTTCTCTTATGTAAAAAACTCAAATTATAAATAAGAGTGAAATGAAAATAGGAACTAGGAAACAGGGATGTAAATCTCCCTCAAATGAAAAAGAGATCAGAGAGCGAGGAAGGGGAAGGGAAGTAGAAGAAAAAAGATATTCCGATGTACATGTACCACAGAAGGACTGTAACCATTGGTACAAATGTGCTAGTGAAACTAAGTAAATATTAAAATACAGATGCCAATCAGGTAATAAAATACAAAAAATACAAAGTCTATGAGGGAGTGGGAGTTGGCATAGAAACAAATGAAGGGGTAGAATCTCAGCTATTCCTGCTCCGCATGGGAGATAGAACAGAGGATGCAAAGGAGGCTGTGAGGAGCTTCCCCCACCCCTCCCGCCTCCGGGCTGTGCAGAATCCCAACGAAAGCTCTGGACTCCGCTGGCCGTGCCCTGGAGAGAGGTGAATCAGTTTTATCTAGCTTTCAAGCCCCAAGGAGGCCACATCTGAGATCAAGGTTAAAGTTTGCTCTAAATCCTGTTTTGAATGTGTTGTGGGCCCTATAGAAAGAAAATCCTGCCAATATAGTCATTTATATTTAAAAGAGCAATTGAAGGCCGGGGATACAGCTCAGTGGTTCTAGCGCCTGTCTTGCAAGCGCAAGGGCCCAGGTTCGATCCCCGGTAACCACATTACAATACTGGGAGTGGAGACTCACCCCAGCAGCAATCTACCTCATACCACAGTGCTGGGCGTGGTGGCTCACGCCTGTAATCCCAGCACTCAGGAGGCGGAGGCAGGAGGATTGCTGTGATGTGAATTTGAGGCTGAGCTCAGAGCCAGCCTGAACTTCAAAGTGAGACCCTGTCTCAAAAAACCTTAAAAAAAAAGAGCAATTGGGAGAGAAAGCACAGATTGGACGGTGCCAACTGTTGCTCCAGCACATTCAATCTTAGTACTCAGAGGCCACTCCTTACTGTACTATTTGGCACATTTCAAATATGTCACATTCAGAAAGTTGGAATCTACATCCAAGATCTCAGCTCGATAGCCAGGTTTCTCGTTTTGATAACAAATGTTTGAGTTTAAGAGCAGATAGTGCAAGGCTGCCTTCCATAAGCAATTCTCTCCTTCCCATCAAACCTCACATCATATAAAGACTTTAAAAGCCACCAAAATGGTTCAAACCATCAATATTGACAATACAAAGAATCAATGAGGATATGCAGGTAATGAGATTAGTACAATACTGTACCTGTTTAATGGTCTATGAACTACTAATTCTTCTCTAAATTATATACCCAAGTATATACTGGTAAATGCTAGTGTCAATGAAAAGATGCATATAAAATATATCCTTCCAGACATGATTCAAATACCCATCAATAGTGAAGATGATACATAAAAGGATAGTTATGGAATGAAATATTACATGGAAATAAATGAGTTACTTATACATGCTACCCATTGCAAAAGAGAGCCTACTACATATGAATTTTTAATTTTTTTTGAAGCAAGGTTTCATTCTGTAACTCAAGCTGGCCTTAAGTTCACTATGTAGCCCAGGATAGCTCGGAATTCTCGGAGACCCTCATGCATCAGCCTCCTGAATGCTGGAATTATAGGCCTAAGCCACTGTACTTGGCTATATATGCTTTTAAAGTAGAAAGAAATAATCTATAAGTCAGAAAATTATCTATCTTGTGGATGGAGTATCATTCAAACAGAGGGCATGAGGAGAATTTTGGAGTGCTGAAAATGCTTTTTTTTTTTTTTTGAGACAGGATCTTGCTTTGTAGTTCAGGCTGGTTCAGGATTCAATCCTCCTGCCTCTGCCTCCCAAGTTCTGGGGTTACAGGCATAAGCCAGCACACCCAGCATCTGAAAATGCTTTATATTTGCTCTGGCATGCATATTTAAAAACCTATCAAGCCATCAGGTGAAGACTTGGGCATTTTCCTATATGTAAGTTATTCCTCAATAAAATAAAAAAAGAGAGTGACCTAAGGTTTGCATTTTGCCTGACGTTCCTGTTGTAGAATGTCAAGGAGGCATGACGAACAATTAGCATGTAGGTCAGGAAGAGACAATAATGGCTTGAAGCAAGACCACTAGAGAGAAGATAAGGAAGTAGAAACCTGGAACTTCCTGTGTCGTGGATGGGGGCGGGTGAGTCAGAAGATTCTGGCTTAGGCAACAGGAACCGAGGCATGACAGTCACTGAAACGGGAGCACATGAGTGGAGCAAGCTCGAAGTCCTATATTAGGAGAAAATATCTGGGAAGCAGAAAAACTGGGTGTGGTCAAGGTAGACTGTCTACTCTCTCCTGTCTGATGAGACGTTCTTGATCTTCATTTGAGTCACTTGAATTTTACTGCACTGGAAGAACAGGCTGGAGCCAGCCAGAGTGGTTCAGGGAAGTACCAAGGAGTCACAGTCATTTTGTGAAAAGGGACCTGTTATTTGAAATCAAGGGCTGTGAGGGAAGAGACGGATTTTAAAATGGACTTTAAGTTTCCTAAATCTTGGGAAATGAAAGGGTGAGGGGATGGGAGAGCAAAGGAAATAATCACACTGGCCCTGGGCAGCCCTGTGATGAGGACTTTGAGTCCTGAGGCCTTTGAGAACTGTTTTATATAAACATTTGTGTGGTGCAAGGAGTAGTGCGATAGAAGAGGGGCTCCAGAGCCAGACAGACAGAGCTTCAAATCCCATCTCCACTACCGTTATGACTGAGGGCAAGTCGATCAAATATGCACAGTCTTAAGGGGTTTTTAATGTGTGAAATGTGCATGCAGAGCCTCAAGCTATGACACCCTCCGAGCACTTGGTTTTCTTTCTCCAGGTACCTTGTGGTTCAAGATGGCAGCACAGCTTTGAGTATCTTGTCTTAATGGTAGGACAGAAGAACAAAAGGTATAAGAACCATAAAGAGCTCTTCAAAAGGAAGCCACTTGCTTTTTCTTTTTCTTCTTTTTGAGGTGCCAGGGATTGAACTGGGGCCCTTGTGTTTCCAAGGCAAGCACTTGAGCTGAACCCCCGGCCCATGAGGCCACTTTCTTAGAACATCCAGCTTACGTGTCACTGACTGCAAAGGAAGCTGGAAAACATAATTTCAAAGAGTAAAATGCCCAGATAAAAACTGGATTCTAGTTCTAAGGACAGAGGGAAGACATTCTGTTGAAATACATAATTAGTACTTCCCTCTGAAGGATTTCATTCACTCAATAAACACCTATTATATAACTTTTACTGGCTACTAGTCCTAATGTCAAAGGAGAAAGTAGGAACAAATACAAATCTTCACAGAGCTCACATTCTAGTGCACTAAAATTGAAACCATTTACTAAGTAGTGTATACATTTACTATATGGTAGACAGTTTTAAGAATTTTACTTGTGTTCATTTGTCTGAGATTTGTAACAACCCTTTGGGATAGGTAACATCTTTAGCCATGTTTTGTTTATAAAGAAACGTGATTTAAAGAGAAGTTAATAACTTGCCCATATCCACACACATCAAAATGGGTGGAGCCAGGATTCACACTCAGACCAATGTAGAATTCATAATTTTGACCCCTGTGCTATATACTGTTTCTCCCTGATATTTCCATTCATTTCATTTACTATTTTCTGGGCATACATAGTTGAAAATATGTTCTGAAGGTTTAAATAACTGAGCTCAGTTCTCCTGCTTTTTGTAGTAATGGGGACAGCAATCAGAAGAAAGCTCCTCATTAGCTAAAACGGGGGCTAGAGTGAGTGAGAGAAAATTTTGTACAGGACCTGGTGAATTCTTGGGCTCAGAGGCCGGAGCAACTGGAAAGTATCCTCCTCCTCTGTTTCAACACCTGTGACTTGAAGTCATTTGCGGTATCATGAGTTGCTCAATCAGAAACATGGTCACCATCTGACACCGCTCACTGTCACCCTCACATGTAATCAGCCCATCCTTTGCACTGACCCTCCTACATATCTTTAGAATTCATGGGCTTATCTCCAGTTCTATCGCTACTCTTCCAAATTCATGCCAACATTATCTCTTCTCTGATTCAGGAGCCATATGTCTGATGGTCCTGCCTCCAACCAACCACTTTAGTTCCTTTTCTTTCTTTTTTTTTTGACAGTACCAGGGATCGAACTCAGGACCGTGCACTTGCCAGGCAGGCACAGTACTGCTGAGCAGTATCCCTGGCCCAACCAATCACATTGCAGCCAGGGGATCTAACACCATAAACTGATCGCATCATCCCGTACTGAAAATACTTCACTGCCTCCATGTTGTCCTCAGAATGAAGTCCAAACTCTCCATCTGAGTTGTAGTCTTCCTCCCCAATCGGGGCTGAAAGCCTGTTGCCGGAGCAGCAGACTCAGGTGGAAATTAGCTGTAAGGATTCTTAGGGAGTAACGGAGGGTGTTGCAGCTGTGAAGAGGAAGGAAAGGACTAGATTGAACAGAGGAAAAAATTAAACTGGATATATTTTCAACAAAGGCTTCAGTTACCTTTGTGTTACCATCTGAAACTGAAATAACCCATCAAAATTACCCAAGTTAGGGTGAGAGGATGGATCTTTTTATGCCTGTACTGATCACCCTTTGGATATGGGTTGCCCTGGAAAGGCATATGATCATGGGTGAGACCATTCATTCATTCCATAGCCTCTTTTTTTTTTTTTTTTCTTTTTTAAGCAATACCAGGGATTTTACTCAGGCCCTTGTGCTTGCAAGGCATGTTGCCACTGAGCTAAATCCCTAGCTTTCCCAAAGCCTCTTAAACAAACTAAGCCTCTTGAAGAAGCGTAACTTCAACTCATCACTTCCACGGACCACACCCTGAGTACTCAGGGCCTTTCACCTAGTTTCTCCTCATCATGATTTAGGTGATGTTGACTGTACTTGAAACCATCCTCCTACTCAATGGCCTTTGAAGTTCCCGACTGGACTTGTGGCTTCTTTTCAAGGTTGTATCTTCCAGATTTTTGTATCTCTTTAACTCTGGGATTTTCCTCCTCTGGACCCCTCTTATGTCACTATCAGCAGGGACTATTTTAGGAAACTCCCCGAGGAGGACTCAGACAGTATCGATAGTCTAGTCATGTCCCCTCCCTTCTTTGATGGTCAATCAGACTCTTAGTACCTCTGGTAGAAAATGGCTCTGACATTAAACTTTACTGACCCCACGAGGATGTAGAAGTTTTAGAAGTTGTAGAAAGTTGTTTAGAAGTTTAGAAAGTTGTAGAAAATTCTATGCTCTCCATTGTCAAACTTTGTCATTGTTTTTTTAAGGCCAACTTTTTATTCTTTTTCTTCTTAAACCTCAATCTTACGAAATTGCAAGTCATGACTTTCTTTTTTTGGTATCAGGGATAGAACTCAGGACCTATGTTTGTAAGGCAGATGTGCCACCACTGAGCTAAACTCTCAGCCCAAGTCATGACCACCTCTGCTATAGATTTACAAAAGTCTACTCCAAAACTCAAATCCAAAGAATTCACCTTTGGCTCTGATGTGTGCGTGCGTGCATGCATGCGTGTATATGTGTGTGTGTGGTTCTTCCTGTTTTTGATAATGGGGAGAATGGTCTGAGCAAAGGTAAAAGCAAATTGAGGAAAGTGCATTTTTTATTAGTCCCTGAGCTTCTCTTGGTGGTGTTGCCTGTCTGTGTGCTCGGAAAAGGCTCATTGTGATCTTCTGTGTGCTGGATTCTACTTTCTACAGGTGTCTTTGAATAGCTGCAGCTCTGGACCCAGAGTTTACTCTTGGAAATGACCTCTGATACCAAGGCAAGGAAAGTTTCTCTAAAGTGCAGAAAAGACTTTGGAAAATGGGTAATTTACTACAGTTCTGAGATGAGCTTTTAACTTTTAATGAAATATGACTAATTGTTCAAGGATGATGGAAGGGCTGTGCAATGATGAAAACAAGTTACAAGCTGCACCAGGAGCCCAGCTCTGTTCTGCAGCTTCTTCTGGGTGGGCTGAGTCCGAGCTTTGCGTGTGTGCTGTCTCCATGGCTGGCAGTTCATATTCTTTTTTTTTTTTTTTTTAGGTTTTTTGAGACAGGGTCTCGCTTTGTAGTTCAGGCTGGCCCTCAGCTCAGCCTCAAACTCACATCACAATCCTCCTGTCTCTGCCTCCTGAGTGCTGGGATTACAGGCGTGAGCCACCACGCCCGGCACTGTGGTATGTGGTACTGGTTGCTGCTGGGCGTGGGTCTCCACACCCAGTATTGTTATGTGGTTACCGGAGAATCGAACCCGGGTCCTTGCGCTTGCAAGACAGGCGCCGGAACCACTGAGCTAACTCCCCGGCCCTGGCAGTTCATATTCTAACACTCATTGTGCCTGTGCACACTTCAAAGCAAGGGCCGGATTGGCTCCATAGCCTCAGATTGTCAAGTGGTTTCCCCTCCTACCTCATTCTAAAAAAACATGTCATTTCTCCATGTCTTTCTCCCTCACCCCATGCCCAGTGCTGGGGATCAAACCCAGTGCTTTGCACGTGCTTGGCAAGCACTCTGACACTGAGCTCCAATGCTAGTGCTGTGTTTTCTGTTTTACTAATGTGAAAACAAACATTTTTTTTCTTTTTTAGGTTTTTTGAAACAGGGTCTTACTTTGTAGTTCAAGCTGGCCCTGAGCTCAGCCTCAAACTCACATCACAGCAATCCTCCTGCCTCTGCCTCCCAAGTGCTGGGATTACAGGCGTGAGCCACCACGCCCGGCACTGTGGTATGTGGCACTGATTGCTGCTGGGCGTGAGTCTCCACACCCAGTATTGTATGTGGTTACCGGGGATTGAACCCGGGTCCTTGCGCTTGTAAGACAGGTGCCGGAACCGCTGAGCTAAATCCTCGGCCCCAAACATTTTTTTTCTTAAGGTAATTATCAGCGGATTATCTTTAGGGAAACTAACTCACAGTCATGTGATCTACTTCTTTGGAACCCAGAAGAACACACACACACAATGCCCACAATCCCTACATTTTTTGAATGTTTTTTTTTTTTTTTAAAGATCACATTTGGGAAATTAATGTCCAGTTTAGGTTAATTCCAGAACTGTAGTCTAATTGGGTCATCAGTGAGTCTGTGTAAAACAGCTTATTTTCTTTTCACTCCTTTGTAAATTGAATATTCAAAAATCTTAGAACCCAGACTCATCAGGTATCACCCTATTAGAAATATATAGAATTGAGAGCGGTATGCTGGAGAGTCTTTGGTTAAAAAGTGGCAACAATCTGACTTGTCCTAAGACATGCAGAAAATAAGAATGCATAAATTCACGCATCAAAGTTGGGGGAAAGTTGGAATGTCATTTGTCTTGAGGGTCATGGGCAAGAGCCACTAAATGCTATCTCCCTCCCATCACTCATCGATGCTTCTTTATGCTTCTGTTCTTTTAAACTTCCTCAATGAAGGGAAATGGCAGCTGTGATCTTTTGGTTTTCTTTACAATTGACTAAAAAACCCTAATATTTACCATAGTTTTGCTCATTTCTGATTTGGTGTAGCTCCAAATTTTCCAACTCAATTTAATATACTGTTCCTTGATAAGCTTCCCTTTAATATTTCTTGAGGTGTAGAACTTCTGGTGATATCTCAGCTTTGATTTATCTGGAACAAAAAGTTTTTAGTTTGCTTGTGTGTTTAAAAAATATATTGTGCTTTATAAGCACTGTATTATAAGTGGAAATGGGATGTCTTCAATAAAACTGTTTAAAAATTGAATAAAAGAATAAAAAATATTTTGACTGGATGTAGAATTCTGGGTTAACAGACTTGTGGCTTTTTGTTTGTTTTGTTTGGGGTTTTTTTTGGTATATGCTGTTTCATTGTCTTCTGATATGCATAGTTTCTAATGTGAAATATCATATAATTCTTTATAAATTACATGTGATTCATATCTTTGACACTAATATTTTTTCAAGATTTCTTCTTTAATCTTTTATTCTCAGAAGTTTAACTGTGAGGTTTCTAGTTTTGTTTTTTACTTTTCTGGGCTTTGTGAATCTGTCCTTTCATTAATTTTAGAAAACTGTTAGCCATTATTTCTTCAAGTATTTCTCTCTTCTTCTAGTACTCCAATTACACACATACCAAACCTTCACTATTACAGCTCTGTGATATTCTCTTGTATTTTTCACCCCATCACCCACCATGTTCCAGTTTGGACAGTTTCTATTCATCTATCTTCAGTTTACTGATTTTGTTTGTTTTTTTGTTTTTCTGACAGGGTTTCACTTTGTAGTTTAGGCTGGCCCTGAGCTCACTATGTAGCCCAAGCAAGCCTTAAACCCACGACAATCCTCCTGCCTCTGCCTCCTGAGTGCTGGATTACAGCCATGGGTCACCATGCCCAGCATTGTGGTTTGTGGTTACCAGGGATTGAACCCGGGACCTTGGGCTTGCAAGGCGGGTGCCAGAACCACTGAGCTAAATCCCTGGCCCTTAACTGATTTTTTTCCCCTTTAGTTTTATCCACTTTGCTCCTAAGATCATTGAAGAAATTCTTCATTTCTGTCTTAGTATTTCCATCTGATTCTTTCTTTTAACTTCCATTGCTCTAATTAAATTTACCATTTGTTCATTTATTTACCCTTTCATCACTAAATCCTTTACCGTATTAACCGCAGTTGTTTAGAAGCCCCTGTCTGACAATTTCAGCATCTGCTGTGGGGCATCTTTGTATCTGGTTTTTTTTGTGAGTGCTTTGTCTCAGGCAATGGTTATGTGTTGGTATTTCTGTATGACTCATAATTTCTCTCCCTTCACAGAGAAGTCAGGTGTGGTGCATACTGGCAGCATGCCTATGGTCCTAGCACTGAGGCTGTTTCTATAATCTTTATACTCTTCATTTTCCTCCCGCAGCTGGTGGCTGTTACTTCATTCCTAGAAGGGCTGGAGTGTGGCTTCCGGCTCCCCTCTAGCTCTCATAGTTCCTTTGTGCCTGCACCATAGAGAGAGCACTCTATGCTTCTACACTTCCCTAAGTAGTAGGTCACTGCTGCTTGTCACTTGGTGCTAGACTCAGGAGCAGGGAAGCTCCGCTGTTGTCCTGATCCTGCCTTAGTCTACGGCTTTTCTGATGCTGTGCTCATCAAGCTTGCCCTTTCTTCTTCTTTCTGCCTTGACTTCTCATGTCAATCAAGCATGTATCATGGCTGGTATTAGGCTTGCAAGAGTTTCTCTGTCTTCTTAAGGGTATCAGATCTTTGTTTTATTTTAATCAGAATCCTAAGCCAATAGGTTTCCTCTTTCTTTTCCCCAGCAGTGGTGGGTTTTTACTTTGGACTAGAAGTGAGATTTCCTTCTCCTCCTCCAGAAAAAATTGGTTTTGCTTCTATTCTTCTTCCAAAGAAAATGGTGGTTACTAGTGGCTGGGGCCAGTAGATGGACAGGAAAACAGCAATGCTGATCAAATGGTACAAAATTTTAGTTAGGGAGAATAGCTTTAGTGATCTGTTGCACAGAATAATAACTGAATAAATCATTCTGTTTTTAAAAGTTGCTACAGAAATGGATTCTGAGTATTTTGCCCCCCCAAATAATAAGAATGTAAGGTGATATTGTATTTTAATTAGCTTTATATAATCATGAGACACTGTAAACATATATCAAAACATCACTATATCCCCATAAACTTACACAGTTATTATTTGTCAATTAAAAATAAAATTAAAGAAAAAAGCCTATTGCCCATTTGCAGTGACTTAAGGCTTTTGCTTCGAGAGAAAGATCTCAGAAATGGAGGCCAGGGATATAGCTCAGTGGTTCCAGTGCCTGTCTTGCAAACACAAGGATGCGAGTTCGATCCCTGGTAACCACATAACAATACTGGGTGTGGAGACTCACCCCAGCAGCAATCAGTACCACATACCACAGTGCCAGGCGTGGTGGCTCACGCCTGTAATCCCAGCACTTGGGAGGCAGAGGCAGGAGGATTGCTGTGATGTGAGTTGGAGGCTGAGCTCAGGGCCAGCCTGGACCACAAAGTGAGACCCTGTCTCAAAAAAAAAAAAAAAAAAGAAATTGAGTGGGGTTTTGACTGTCCCCTAATAGCAGCTAGTCACCTTCTTTACACTTGAACCATCTCAGAGGGCTCCTGAGCATCCTGCTGGCCACTTGTTTTTCTTTGAGCAGCCAGAGGAGACCATTAAATAGTTTGCCAGTGAGGGCAAATTCCCTTTTTATTTTTCGACCTCTAGTTACTCTAAAATGGCACATAGGGCTGGGTACTTAGCTCACTGGTTCTGGCACCTGCCTTGCAAGAGCAAGGCCCCAAGTTTGATTCCCTGTATCAGTCAATCTATCTATCAACCAATACAATGATACCTAGATCATATTTGCCCTTTGAGATTTATTAACATTTTAACCAATTTGTTCTTATCTGTCTTTGTGATAATAGCTCCTGATGATCCACCAAAAGTGAAGACACCTGTATGCCCACTGGGGAGAGTAGCTTTTGGAAGTGCAATTTACTTGATCGCCTTGGGGGCTTATGCAATAGGTTCAAGAAGGCACGAGATGGTGTTGATTATCTGGCTTTTATTGCATCATTATGAAGGGAGTGATGTTATTCTGAGGATTTCTGCCTTCTAAAATAGCTTCTTCACCAAACAGGTGCCTGAAATAGAAAAAAAAAATGATTAGGAACAAATGATCGGTGCAGCCATAATTCATCAAATGCTCTTCCTGTACCAACCACTCTCCCCAGGTGAGACCTCACCTGGGACAAAGACAAGAGGCTCAGGATGTCTCACCAGAGGAAGGGGAGAATGCCACACTTTATTGCAGGGAAAATAGAAGTAATTTCTAAACCATTCTGAATAAAAATAATAATATATGCATATAGAAAATATGAGCATCTACACTAAGAAGTAATTCTCCTCCAAAGCCATACTCTAGTCTTCCTCCTCAGAGGCAACCAACCATAGCAATTTCCTGAATACCTAACAAGGATGTTTCTCTGTATGTATAAACACAGTCACGCACAAACATATACCTCCACTCAAAATAGAGGCTTTCTGCTGCAAACCTTCACTTAGCTGACTCATAAGATTAACCAACACTCTTGACTTTCTCTGGAAAACACACAATGAATGCCTGTGGCACCCACATGTCTGCTTCGACCAGGTGAGTTTTATGCTTACAGGAGTCAAAAGTGTTTATTCAAAGCCTGTTTATGCCAATGGTTGTTATTATTATATTCAAGTAGTTCAGTTAATTGTTACACAAACTGATGAAAATGAATGCAAAAGAAGCCATTATAAATACAAAATGGTTTAGAAAGATTTCATAAAGATGAAGTTTTGTTTTTAAAAAATCGTTAGGTTAACTGTGTTAGAAATGACTAAAAATTATAGTGGGAAATTTTAGAATTAAAAAAAAGTTTGTGCTGAGAGTGCTTCTAAGATGTTTAACTCTTCATTTTACTTAGAAAAACTTAATAATGCTTGGGTTTTTGTTTCATTTTGGTACCAAGGGTCGAACTTGGTCTGGTGAGGAAGGTGCCATTACCATTGAGCTAAATCCCCAACACTTAATAATGTTTAAAAATTAAAATCTTGTTTTAAATAGAAAGCATAGAAAATGTGTTTTACTGAGTTGATGCACGAAAGGAAACATAAAACTAATGAATAAATTCAAATGGAAATAAAAAGTTTTAAGTTAAAATTAAATTGTTAAAATACATTTAAAAATATATCATTCTTTTTATTTTTTTGAGACAGGGTCTCCCTTTGCAGTTCAGGCTGGCCCTGAGCTCAGCCTCCAACTCACATCACAGCAGTCCTCCTGCCTCTGCCTCCTGAGTTCTGGGATTACAGGCGTGAGCCACCACGCCTGGCACTGTGGTATGTGGTACTGATTGTTGCTGGGGTGAGTCTCCATGCCCAGTATTGTATGTGGTTACCAGGGATGGAACCCAGGTCCTTGCAAGACAGGCACCGGAACCACTGAGCTATATCTTTGGTCCAGTATGTGGCTCTGATTGCTAGTGGGAATGAGTCTCCACATCCAGCATTGTTGTATGTGGTTACCATACAACCAGGCCAGTACTGAGGGCCTTGATAATCCCAGTGCTGGGATTACAGGCATGAACCACCACGCCCGGCACTGTGGTATGTGGTACTGGTTGCTGTTGGGCATGTCTCCAGCCCAGTATGGTATGTGGTTACCGGGGATCAAACCCGGGTCCTTGCGCTTGCAAGACAGCACCGGAACCACTGAGCTAACTCCCTGGCCCCTCCACCTCTGTTTATATTATACCTCGAAGTTCTAGTTGGACAATTAGGCAAGGAAAATAAATTAAATGTACCTAGACTAGAAAGAAAAAAGTGAAATTATATTTGAAGATGACAAGATTTTAGATATAGAAAATTTTTCTTGGCATGGTGGCACACACCTATAATCCTAGCACTTGGAGGGCCGAGGAAGAAAGACTGCAGTGAGTTTAAAACCAGCCTGGACTACATAGTGAGATCCTGTCTCAAAAAACAAATAGGAGCTGGAGACTTAGCTTAGTGGTTCTGGTGTCTGCCTTGCAAGCACAAGGTCTGGAGTTAGATATATAACACAGTGCCAGGGGTGGTGGCTCATGCCTGTAATTGTAGCCCTCAGGAGGCAGAGGCAGGATTGCTGAGTTCAAGGCTGAGTTTGGGACCAGTCTGAATTGCAATGCAAGACCTTGTCTCAAAAATACTAAAAAAA
>PVIR01016267.1:14687-36983 GCA_004026965.1 Petromus typicus | reverse complement strand
GGTGTGGAGACCCACACCCAGCAGCAACCAGTACCACATACCACAGTGCCGGGCGTGGTGGCTCACGCCTGTAATCCCAGCACTCGGGAGGCAGAGGCAGGAGGATTGTGATGTGAGTTGGAGGCTGAGCTCAGGGCCAGCCTGAACCACAGAGCGAGACCCTGTCTCCAAAAACCTAAAAAAAAAAAAAAAAAAAAAAAAAAAAAAAAAAAAAAAAAAAAAAAAAAAAAAAAAAAAAAAAACATATAAAGCGAAGTGTGCCCTTTTTTCTACCGCTATAAATCCTATAATTTGTATTACCATTTAAGAAGATATAGAATAAGATGCCTTCGAAATATCCAATAAAAAAGAATTTAGTATAGTATAAGTCAATTATTTTTCATTTTAAAATTAAACTTATGTTCATTAATTCCCTGAAACAGTAGCGACAGAAAAATATTTTGAAAATAGCATTCCAAATTTTCAGAATATAATCACATAGCTGACTATAACTTACCAGTAAGACACTCTATAATAAATGTAACACTTGAGACTGTCAATTAGATTGACTTGAGAGCCATCTAGGGGATTAGTAAAGCAGAGATCTATGTATGGCTGGGTGTACAAAGAAAATACAGTTGTAAGTACTATAAATGGTCGCTGGCTCCTTCTTCTCAATGCTTCTACACTGCCATGGTTACCAGAGACCATCAACTAAGCAAGTATTTTTTAATATCATCTCCTTTTGTCATTATGTTTCAGCCTTGAAACAAGGAACCATGGACAGAATTATTTTAAAAGCAGAGCTAGACTAAAGACCTCTCTAAATTGTGACTGTCAAAGATTATATCAGCAAAACAGGAAGCTAACTAATATAGAACATTCATACCAAGAGTGGGACTATTATTGTGACTGGTAATCCACTTCTGGATGTGTCTTTGTGTGTTATGGAAGGACAAGTATGAAAATGTGTTTATGAGTGTTGTTATTCTTCATTTCTGGTGTTATGATCCACATTGCTTCCCACATGCCATGCACTAAGATGTTTGGTTATGTATACTCACTAAAATGCCTCTTACTTGAAGTCAGTCAACTATGACCTGAATTTTCTGAAATAGGTAAATAAGCCTCTTTCCTTTAGGTTTTGGTGTCAGACAATTTGTTCCATCAGTGGATAAATAGAGTGAAATTATTAATTTATTAAAATTACTGAACTAATTTTATTTCATTTTAACCAATACATAAGAATTAGTTTCCTTAATACTCAGTTAATATGGATAATATAAAACATTTAATATAAAAAGTTCAATGACTTTTAGAAATAATAACAAACTCTATTCTGGTAGACAGTATTGTGTTGAGACCAAAAATATGAACTCAGGAATTGGCTGTCTAATCCTAACTGGAATAGCTATTACATTCCTAACTGCAGTAGTTATTTATTTTGTGGTGCTGAAGAAAATCACTTTTTGAAATAGAATCTACACATATAAAGTTGAAAAAATAAAGATAACTTTCTCAGAAAAGTTGAGGTAAATTAAGCAAAAAGTAAAATCAAGCTACAATTATTTCTATGTACTATTTTTACTATTTATATTAAAATACTTATAATCATAGTAAATTTCTAGCTTTATCAATATTATGTTCTTTTTATGAAAATATTAAAAATTTATATACTGGTGTGTTAAAAATTAGTAGAAACTCCAATGTTAAACCAAGGTATGGCTAATTTTTTCAGCAATGCAAATTGGTGGACATTTATAAATTTCCATTATCTATGCAATAAGTACTAATTTTTATTTACTTTGTCATTGATTCTTTGTACTAACTATAGGTAAAAATGATGTACCCATTTACAGAAAAATCAATTGGACATTTTTTGAATAATCAAGATTTATGTCTTATTTAAATAAAAATTCCCATTGGCTATGCATTTGATCAAAGCATAAAATGAAGAAGTGAAGAAGTATTAACCTGATCTTTTCATGATCAAGACTTCCTTGTCAGAGTATTTTGCTCTTGAACACCAACATGATACTATGCATTACATTGAGTCTCGTTGATATCTATAGATAGAAAACCTAACCTTAGTGTGACTCTATTTTCCAACATGGACTGCAAATAAATAACATCAGATACAATAAGAAGATGCATCCTAATATTACAGGTGTAGTGTCTGTGTACAAAGATCCAGTAGCAGCACAAGCCCATTTCTTCTCTTGTTCTTACTCTTACTTCCTCTCTTGTGCTTTCTCTTAAACCACAACTGCACGAACAATAAGTCATCTGCACTGAGCAAGATGACAGTTGCCTAGAGGTCTCACTTGAAACCAGGTATAAAAACACAATGATCTCAAACTTTAAACCTCAGGAACAATCAGAAAATCAATATTTAGTTTTAAAACATGATCTTCAGTGTTTTTATAACAGCTTTAAAATACTAAGAAAGGTAGGATTCTTTTTCAATTTTATATACTTTGCTGCAAACATTAATTACAGTTTATAATATTATTTAATCTGAAACCTGTGTAATCATAAATGGGCACATTTAACTAATGATTACCTCCTTCTACTTGGAAATACACTAAAATTTGTCTCTCTCATTGGCACATATGTTCATTTATTGTTATTGTGTTTAAATTCTTTTAATCTCTCTCTCTCTCTCTCTCTCTCTCTCTTTCTCTCTTTTAATTAATTGTGATCTATTGTAAAGGAATGTTTATTTGTTTCTTTGTTTTACTCTTTATTGGTACATTACATATACACATCATGATTGCACTCCATAATGGGGATTTGTACCAGTAAGAGACACAACTAAATTTTCATTTTTTCCCATAGCCCTACCAGCCCTACCACCCCCCCATATACAAAAAATATGTTTCCTTACTTTTTTGTTATAATCTCATTATTTTCCCCCTCCACCCTATTTTACTTTGAGCATTTTCTATTTCACAGTGTATAACATACAATTTTAGGACTCATTTACATCTTTATTTTCTCATACCAGAGAAAAGATGTGACATGTACCTATCTGTGACCTATTTATTTCACTTATGAGGATATTCTCAAGGTATGTCCATTTACGTAAAAATGATTTGAATTTATCATTTTTTATGGAAGAGTAATACTCCATTCTGTAGAAGAACCACAGCTTTTTTATCCAGTCTCCAGTTTATGGACACTTGGGTTGTTTTCAAGATGTAGCAATCACAAATTGGGCTGATATAAACATGAGTGCACATATGTCACTGTGACATGAGTCTTTTAATTCTTCTGGGTATATATCTGGGAAAGCAATGGCTAGGTCAAATGGAACCTCCAATCCTAGCTTTTTGAGGAATCTCCAAACTGATCTCCACAGGGGTTGTACCTGTCTACAGTTGCACCAACAGTGGAGAAGGGTTCCTCCTTCTCTGCAGCCTTGCCAACATTTACTGTTGGCTGAATCTGAAATGGCAGCCATTCTATGTGGAGTGAGATGAAATCTCAATGTTGTATTCATCTGCATCTCTCAAATGACTAATGATGTTGAACGTTTCTTCATATGCTTCTTAGCTGCTCTTACTTCTTCCTCTGTACATTTCAAATGCGCATTTTTGAATTGGGTCTTTAAATTTTGGTGGGCTGATTTTTTTTTTCTTTTTTGAGCTCTTTATATATTCCAGACAGTAGCCCTTTTTTTGAGGAACAGGTGGTAAAGATTTTTTCTCACATTGTTGGTTGCTTTATTGCTCTGTTAGTGGTTTCCTTTGCTGTGTAGAAGCTTTTCAAAAGAATGAGGTCCCATTTGTTGATTTCTTCAGCCAATTCCTGTGCTATAGAGGTTTTGTTCATGAAGTCTTTCCCTAAGCCAATGTCTTCAACAGTTTTACCTAACCTGTTTTGCAACAGGTTTAGAGTGCCTGTTTTTAAATTTAAGTGTGTTGCCCACTTTGATTTTAGTTTGGTACATGGTGAAAGAGTTAGATCTAGTTTTAGTCTTTGGCAAGTTAAAGCCCAGTTTTTCCAGCACCATTTGATAAAGAGGCTATCTTTCTTCTATTGAGGATTTTTGGCTCCTTTGTCAAATAACAGATGGCTCAGTGTATCTGGAGTAGTTTCGGGACCTTCTAGTCTACTCCATTGATTCTTGGGTCTGTTACTTTGCCAGTACCATGTAGTATTTATCACAGTAGCTTTATAGTATAGTTTAAGGTTTGGAGTTGTAATACCCTCCACCATGTACCTGTTGCTTAGAAATGCTTTGGCTATTCTAGGTCTTTTGTGGTTCCAGACGAAAGTTTGGATTTTTTTTCTCTAGATATGTGAAATATACTGTAGGTATTTCAATTGGGATTGCATTGAATGTGTAGAGTAGTTTTGGGAGTATAGTCCTTTTGACAATATTGGTTTTTCATACCCAGGGGCAAGGTATGTCTTTCCATTTTTTGATATCATCTCCTGTCTCCTTTTTCAGAGTGCTATAGTTTTCAGAGTAGAGCTCTTTCACCTCCTTTGTTAGATTGATTCCTAGATATTTTATTTTTTGGAGTGCTATTGTAAAAGGAAGTGATTCCACAATTTCTACCTCAGTGGGTCTACTGTTTGTGCATATGAAGGCTATTGATTTTTGAACGTTGACCTTGTAACCAGCTATGTGGCTAAAATTGGCGATTAGTTCCAGCAGTTTTCTAATTGAGTTTTTAGGATCCTCGACTAGGGAGAATATCATGTCATCAGCAAATAATGACAATTTAACTTCTTCATTTCCAATCTTTATTCCTCTTATTTCTTTCTCTTGCCTAATTGCTATGGCTAATATTTCCAGAACTATATTAAACAAAAGTGGTGAGAGAGGACGCCCTTGTCTTCTTCCTGATATTAGTGTGAAAGGTTTCAATTTTTGACCATTTAGTATGATACTGGCTGAAGGTTTCTCTTAGATCGCTTTTATTAGTTTGAGATATAGACCATCTATTCCGATCTTCTGTAGAGTTTTGAACATAAATGGGTGTTGTGTTTTGTCAAAAACTTTTTTTTGCATCAATTGAGATGACCATATGATTTTTGTCCTTAAGCCTGTTAATATAGTGTATAACATTTATTGATTTACGTATGTGGAACCATCCTTGCATCCCTGGGATGAATCCAACTTGGCCAGGGTGTATAATCTTTTTGATAATTCTCTGTATTCTTTTTGCCAGGATCTTATTGAGGATTTTTGCATCGATATTTATTAGAGATATTGGCCTATAGCTCTGTTTTTTGGTTGGGTCTTTCTCTGCTTTTGGAATCAGGGTAATGGTTGCTTCCAGGAATGAGTTTGGGAGTACTGCTTCCTTTTCAATTTCATTGAAGAGTTCCAGAAGTAGAAGCACTAGTTCTTCCTTAAAAGTTTTATAGAATTCAGCAGTAAAACCATCAGGTCCAGGGCTTTTCTTTTTTGGCAAGTTTTGAATTACATTTTCAATTTCACAGATTGTTATTGGGGCATTTAACATTTCTATATCTTCTTTATTCAGCTTTGGGAGTTCATATGTGTCTATAAATCTATCTATTTATTCTACATTTTCCATTTTATTGAAGTATAAATTTTCAAAGTAGGTGTTTATTATCCTCTGGACTTCCTCGGGGTCAGTAGTAATTTCTCCATTCTCATTCCTAATAGCATAGATATGGCCCTTTTCCTTCCTTTGTTTAATGAAGTTGGCTAAGGGTCTATCGTTTCTTTTTATCCTTCTAAAGAACCAACTTTTCGATTCATTGATTTTTTGAACCATTCTCTTGGTTTCTATTGCATTAATTTCTGCACTGATCCTTAAAATTTCTTGCCTATTGCGAGCTTTGGGTTTGTATTGCTCCTCTCTTTCTAGTCACTTGAGGTTTAGCATTGAATTGTTTATTTGAGCTTGCTCCATTTTCTGGATGTTGGCTTTTGCTGCTATGAATTTTCCTCATAGAACTGCTTTCATTGTGTCCCATAAATTTCTATATGTTGTACTGAGGTTATCCGTCAGTTGTAAGAACTGTTCAATTTCTTCTCTAATTTCTTCCGTGGCCCATTTATTGGTCAGCAGAGTGTTGTTCAGTTTCCATGTGTTTGTGAAGATCCTGGGCTTTCCTTTGCTATTCAGTTCCAATTTCAGTGCACTATGGTCCGACAGTATAAAAGGGATAACTTCAATCCTTTTATATTAGCTTTAACCTGTGCTTTGAATGAACACATGGTCTATTTTGGAGAATGATCCATGAGCAGCTGAGAAGAATGTAAATTCTGACTTTGTGGGGTGAAATACTCTGTAGGTATCTATTAAGTCCATTTGCTGAAGAGTCTGGTTGAGCTCAAGGATTTCCTGAGTGACTTTTTGTCCAGTCGATCTGTCTCTTTGTGACAGTGGGGTATTGAGGTCCCCTACTATTATTGTATTGGAGTTTATCTGGTTTTTCATGTTCATTAATGTTTATTTTATATAGCCGGGTACATTAGAATTTGGAGGATAGATGTTTAAGATTGTGATTTCTTCGCCTTGAATTTTTCCCTGAACTAAAAGATAGTATCCATCTTTATCTCTCTTTATCAGTTTTGACTTGATGTCTATTCTGTCTGTAAATAAAATCGCCACTCCTGGTTTCTTGCTGTTTTTAGTCGCATGGAGTATTGTTTTCCATCCCTTTACTTTCACTCCATGGGTTTCTTACTGAATTAGGTGTGTTTCTAGTATGCAGCAAATTGTAGGATCTTACTTTTTGATCCACTCTGCCTATCTGTATCTCTTAATTGGAGCGTTGAGTCCATTGACATTAATGGTTATGACTGATATAGGTAAACATAGTGCTGTCATGTTTTCCTGTTCTTAGCTGTGTTATGCTACTTTTGCCCTTTTCCCATCAGTTTCTTGTTTTTTCTGGTAGGTTGGCTCTCGGTTAGGTCTCATGGATTTGTATCTTTCCTTACTTTTCTCCAAGATATTATTTAAAATGTTTGGAGCACAGGTTTCGGATTTGTGAAAGTTTTCAGGTGTTCTTTGTCAGGAAAGTATTTTATTTCCCCACCAATTTTGAAGGATAGTTTTGCAGGATACATTAGTCTGGGTTGGAAGTTGTTTTCCTTTAGGGCTTGGAAGACTTCACTCCAGGCTCTTCTTGCATTGAGTGTTTGAGTTGAGCAGTCCACTGTGACCCTAACAGACTTCCCTTGGAATGTAATTGTTTTCTTTTCTCTGGCTGCTTTCAGTATTTCATTCTTTTTTTTTTTTTATATCTGGGACTTTTATGATGATATGCCTAGGTGTAGTTTTTTTCATGCCATTGGCATGTGGCGTTCTGTATGATTCATATATTTCTATGTCAAATTATTTCCCTTTTTCTGTGAAGTTTCCTGCCATTATCTCTGTGAATAGCTTTTTGATGTCTTTAGCATTGTCTCCTGCTTCCTCAGTGACTCCAGTCAATCTTATTTTATTCTTCTTTGAATCATCTAGGAGCTGTTGGATTGACTTTTCATTATTGCTTGCTTTTTTCCATATATTAAGCCTTTCCAGTTCAAAATATTTGTCTTTGATAGTGTTTTGTTTGCTGCCACCAAACTCATAAATGCTATTGAGATGTTTAAATAAAAAGTTTTAATTAAAAAGAAGATATTGAGATATTGAGATACTGTCTTCTAAGTCTGAAATTCGGTCTTCTGCCAAATTCATTCTATTGCACAAACTTTCATTTTCTTTCTTGATTTCCTGGGCTTCTGCTTGTAGGTGTTTAAAAGCTTACATTGCTTTTGCTGTCCTGGATTCTATCAACTCCATGATTTTCTCTTTAGCGTTATTAATAATCATGTTGATAGTGTCCAATATCTCTGCTTTCATCTCAGAGATCAGTTCTGATTTCCATTTAGTAGATCTGCTTTGGTTACCATTTCTGAGGACCCTGGAGACTGGGCTTCAAACTTCTCTATTTCCCTTCTCCCTGTGTTACCTTGAGGTGGGGATCTTCATATCTGTGACTTTGAGTGTTTCCTCATCTCTGAGTTCTTGTCCTTTCTGTTGTTTTTGGCTTTGTACCTGCCATGTTTTCTGGCAATGTTTGTTGCAACTGTCTTTCCTCCTAATAGTTAGGAACCTTAAAATATCAGTGTTTCCTGGATTGTTCTTTGCAGTCTGTATTGGGACCTAAAGAAAAAACCCTTAGTTCTGGCACACCATGTGAGGCACTCAATAAATACATTCAGAACATCTTCTCCCATCTGCTTTAGAGGCAGAAAGGCTCTGGCTCCTGCACTGCTACAATGGCACTGCCTGAAGTTCCAATGGGCCCTCCTGCTCACCATTACACAGTCTCTGTTCTCACTTGTGCAGTTGGCCTGGAGGCCAGTAGGCTATAATCCCTGTTCAGTTGCAATGGTACTGGATGATGTTCCAAGAGGCTCACCTACTCACCAAATCATGGTCACTGGATGTGCTTCTACAGTTGACATGGAGAAATTCAGACTCTGATCTGCTAAACTCAGTCTCTGGGTGCTCTTCTGGTGTGGGCCTGGAGGCCAGTAAGTTCCAACCCAGGCGCAGATGCTGTTTCCAGAGCAGCCCACTGCTTATCTCAGTCCCTGGGCACTCTTCTCGCATGGGCATCAAGGCCAGTAAGCTCCAACTGTGGTGCAGATTCAATGGTGCAGTCACCATTTCTAAAGCCGCCCGCTGCTAAACTCAGTCCCTGGGAGCCTTAGGAATGTTTTTGAAATAATCAATATTGGGGTTCCTTGTGGACCTACATCAAGATAGGTCTTTTTTTTTTTTTTTTCTTTAATTGAAATCTTACTGGTATATCACAGATACACGTTGAGATTGCACTGAACAATGAGAATTTGTGCCACTATATAATACAACTTATTTCTCATTTTTCCCATACCCCTACCTACTTTCTAACCCCTCCTCTTATATACATATGCTTTATTCCCTTCCTTTTAAAAAATAATCTCATTATTTTTTTTCTTTTAATCCTGAAAATATACCCAATGGAAGATAAGTGGATAAAACAGTGAAAAACATACTGGCATCATCATCTTATAGATGATATGTCAGAGCCTGTTGACAACAAAACAGAACTTGAGCGGGGGTGAGGGTGAGGATGAAGAAAGATAAGATTAAAGAGATGAAACAAAAGATGGGATCGGGAGGGTCTCAGCACACTGAAGGCTGAAGATGTGGAGTTTATTGTCAATGCTCCTTTTGTAATGCTTTTACTGCAGTGTCTACATGTAAAAGATTAGAGTCAGTGGTTAAAGATTTATAGAGATTATAATAAGTAAGGAGTTCGGTGTCAGTCTGAGTAATCTTTACACTCTAAACAAAGATGGAATATCAAAGCACAGGGAAATCAAGGCACAGAAAAACATTTTGGCAGAAAATATTACTGATTTGTTTAACTGGTACTTCTTGACCAATAATTTGTGAGTTGTTCGGAACAGTTTCTATTCTTCTATGTTATTTCCATCTTGCTGTGGTCAATTAATTGTACCTCAAAAGGTCATAAGCTTAGGTTCTCATTACATTTGCTTGAGAAAAGTGTGTGTGGTGGGAGAGTTCAGTGCAGAGCTCAGAGTAGTTTTCCTGGAACCAGCATGCTTGTGACAAGTGGCAAGTACCCAAAGGCAGCTCCAATTCAGAGCAGACTCCCGGTCTTATAATTCAGGGAAGCACCAAATAGTGCAGACCCCTGACTTCAGGAAATCCACCAAACCCAGTACTAAAGTCCATGATTCAAATGTCTCACACTAAACTGATTCCCACAATGATAAAATAATTTAAAAATGAAATAAATATTATAATTATCTTTGCACATAGAAAAAGTCATAATTTTCAAAGGTAAACTGAATTAATTAAACTGAAGTTATAGCATGAGAAAATCTGTCTACAAACTATGGAAAAGGACACAGACATAAATATGGTGCTAGATAGTACATATGAGAAGCAGAATGGAAAGCAAACCAGATTTTTAGAAACATTTTTGACTCTACATTAAGGTGAGAACAATGAGACATCAACACTTTTCCACAGGTAACCAAAAGCCACAAAATTCAGTTTAAAAATCCACCTTTTAAGGAATTGCAAAAGAAAATAAATCTGAGTTAAGGCATTTTTTTTTTTTTAAATAATGAGTTTCTCATTGAAGAGAAAAGGTCCATGTTTGTTGTTTTTCCTGGTGGAGAGCTACAAGCAGGAGAAATCTGACAGATAGGGTGAGGGAAGCGAGGCTACTTTGTACTGACTGTTAGCCAGCAGCTCCACATTTTAAAGTGGGAGACATTAAGTCAAAGTAAGTCCCACCTCTAGTACCAACTACGGACTTTTCCCCATGGCTTATCAAAAGTGTGAAATTTTTGTGTCTTGTTTCTAGTGATTATAAAAGTATATGTAATCGTCTAAATTCATTGAACTGAATACCTACGATCTGATAATTTTAATCTATATAAACAGCACTTCACCAAACACACTAAACACAAACTTATTGATGTCAGTGCTTCAATAGGAGGAAATACTTGATGAAACAACAAAAAGAAAATAATAGAAACATTAAAAATATGAGATAAATCACTGAGTAATAATATACAAATATATATTGGTAGTGATATAATAAAAAACTTGAGGAAATTATGATTGTAAGAAAAGAAACATTGAGCATTATAGAGAAATGCACATCTTCATATTTAAAGCATTTATTGTCACTTTTTCTAAATAGATGGTGAATGATTACATCTTCATTATTTGTGCTATCATAGAAAACATGAAATCAATAAGCATGATTTGGAGATGGACTCACTCAAATAATGAATAAAATAAACTAATTGTTTTATACAGAAATGTTATATGTTTTATGAATAATGTGAAGTATGATAATTGCAGTAATATATAATTTTATTTTGAATTTATATATAACATTATTTACAAGTTAAATGTCATAATATCTGTTAATTATAAATGTATGAAGCTTTATGTCTAAGTTAAAAAGACAATGACATTACTTTTAAATTTAAACCTATATAAATTTTCCTAGATAAAGAAAATGTCTTTTTTTAAAGACATTAAATAAAATTGCTCTATAATAGATTTCTGTTTATTTGAAACCAATCCTGTCCAATAAGTGCATCCTTACATAACAAACAGAACAAATAATGGATACAATTTAGCACTCGGTTTTAATAATCACAAACTCATAAACTATATAGAAAATAAACACAGTTTAATGTAAAAATTTCATACAATTTATACAGAAAATTTAAAAAAAGTTATTCTCTTTAAAAATGAAATGTCTTCCTTTCAATAAACTTTGTCCCTTTAATATTTTACTCAGGCTGAGTTTACAACTCTGACCGAGTTGATGGGGTTGTAAACTTCCTGGACAGCAGAGCACTGCTTTTCATCCTCCGGATGAAACCTCTTTAGTTCCCCAACTGACCACCAGATCCAACAGTCCAATGCCATGAGGTCTTGTGACTATGGTCAGAAACCTCTGAAAATTGGAGCCAAAGTGAGTCTCCCCATTTACAAGTTCACAGGTAAGGGAAGCTGACACGACAGATGGCGCTGGTGGTAATATGCTGTCCAGATGACTGCCAAGTCTTAGACTTTGAAATCTGATGAGTCTATTTACTCTAGTTGTTGAGAGGATAAGTAAAAGTTAATATGCATCTCTAAATATTTGTATGCTTTCTGAGTAATGACAGAAAATATTGTCTGATTTCATAGCATATGGCGTCCCAAAGTGAGAATTCTTTCTCCAAAGGAGACTTTCTCACACTTTTTAGAAATCTGCCTTAAATAGTGAATACTTTCAATCATGCACACTGTGACTGCCCAGAATCTTTAAATCTTGTGAATGTCAAGCTCATTTACCAGCAGATTTTAGATAATATTGGCCAGGAAACTGAAAGAAGGATTTAGTAGACAAATGGCACATCTCTTTAATATGCTTTGAAAATGTTTTATCCATACTTCAGTAAATTTTAATAATTAAATATGATGTACAAAGGATTGAAATTACTACCTTAGAAGTATAAGCATGTTCAGCTTCAATAGACCATGTTGAAATCCAGAGTGTGATTCAACAAACAGCAGTACTTTATTATACTGTTATTGTAAAGCTATTATACTGTTATTATACTGCTGATTAAATCATGAACTAAGAATTGACAGAAGCTATTAATTAGAGACATATCATCAATATCAATTGCCCTGAAAAATCTTTGAAGGATCCTTCCTGTATACAGTATGTACTTCTGTACATCAACATTATACTTCTGCAAGGTAGAAGGTAGACACGTCTTCAGAAATAAGAGCTATTTGGGCCAGGGATATAAGTCAATGGTTCCGGCTCCTGTCTTGCAAGCGTAAGGACTGGGATTCGATCCCCAGTAACCACATAACAATACTGGGCGTGGAGTCTCACCCCAGCAGCAACCAGTACCACATCCCTCAGCGCCAGGCGTGGTGGCTCACGCCTGTAATCCCAGCACTCGGAGGCAGAGGCAGGAGGATTGCTGTGATGTGAGTTGGAGGCTGAGCTCAGGGCCAGCCTGAACCACAAAGCAAGACCCTGTCTCAAAAAACCTTAAAAAAAAAAAAAAATAGAGAGAGAGAAGTAAGAGCTATTTCCCATTAAACTGAAACACTTCACATCACATAAATCCAGTAACTTCTGATACCTTATTTAATAATATAAATGAAGAACAATTTGTAATTTTTCCAGGTGTGTTCTGAGAAATTTTAAAGAATTTTAAGTTTAAAAATGCCATGTAACTATTATATTAATTTTTTCTAAAACAGTGTTTAAATTTGAGAAAAGTAAAAGTAATCTAAGATGTATTCCCATCCTGAAATTAGTAGTAAATTCGTGAGAAGAATTAGTCTTTTAAAAAAAATAATCAAAATGACATTGTTAAAGCGTTTAAAGGAAAAATATATAATGGGATTATGAAGAATTTTAATTTTTTTCAAATCAGCATGATAACAAAACATATGTATAGTTTTGCTAGTGAAGCAGAAATTTAATGTCTAGAAATAGTACATAAAAATAAAGAAAACATTTTACAATATATTAAGAGTACATTATACTTCAAAAATATACTTTTAGCAGGAAAATATCTCATTCTATAATTGAATCAGCATATATATGATCAGAAAAAGAATCACAAAATTTTTGCAAAATTTTATTCATTGTAACAAAAAAGTAAGGAAACAAATTTTATGTATATGGGGGGTGGTAGGGTGGGTAGGGCTATGGGAAAAAATGAGAATTAAGTTGTATCATACTGGTACAAATCCCCATTATGGAGTGCAATCATGATGTGTATATTTAATGTACCAATAAAGTTTTTTTTTAAAAAGCAATCAAATATATCTATCTTTTTCAAGTATTATTCCTTTTCAATGAATCCTCAACTTTTTATATACTTTGAGACTTTTAAATTTTATCTTCCCCATTTGTCCCTTTTTTAACTTTAGGATGAAGAGTTTCATTTTAATCTTAAATTATTTTTATTTCCTTTTTTAAAAACACACTTTACTACTTACAAATATTGTTTCATTATACCATTACTAATTTTAGCATGGCAGCAATAATTTACTCTGAAATTTAATGTTCACTATGGCTTGAATTTTGTGTTTTCCTATATTTATTTCTTGAAATGCTAACCACCAGAGTTATCACAATAAAATGATGTATTTTCTGATTAAATTCTGAAGGTAGAAGTATAATAAATAACATCAATTTGTTTATAAAAGTATCTTAGAGGATTAGTTCAGCCCTTCTGTTTTGTGAACAAAGAATTAGGCTCTCCTTAAATACAGAGTATTCTGGTATATAGATTCTGAACTTAGATTCTAGAGTTGTGAGAAAGGAGTTTCTAGTGTGTATATGTTATGCAGTTTGTAGTCTTTTTATAGCATCCCTAATGTCTTAATAGCATTCAATCACAGAAACTATATTTCAAAGAAAAAAATCTATAACTAAAAAATAATTCTAGACTATTTCAGTACAACATCATCTTATAGTGTATCAGCAGAAACCATAGATACATATGTCCAAAATTTTTATACTTTAACATATTTCAAGTAACAAGTTCTCCAAGTATGAAAAATAAACATTTACTGTCTTGCTTTATCATAAAAATGAAAGACATAGGTAAATAGAATGGTGCTTAGTAACTAATTTTTCAATTTTATATTTTGCTTAGAAATAATGTAGGCATTACTGAACTCAATCAATTTGACATTAGACTATTAAAGAGGCTCTTTTAAAATTAACTATATAACAGAGAAGCTGATCACTGTTATAACGAATTGATTTTTCCCTTCTGTCTTGTTCTCCCTTTGAGTCATTCCTCTCCTGCTTTATTTTAAATTTCAGGAACAGAGAACTTTGAGAAGACATCACCACATGATGGAAAGAATTGACCAATCCACTCGTGACAGTTTCCCTGACACCAGTAGGTTCCACTAGAATCAGATCTAAGATAAAGCTCAATCAGGTCACAGTTTGGTGAATATTGCTTGTTTATGCACGTTTCTTGCCTACTGATATTGCCCTTCACATATAGAATCCTAGAGTTTTTCGTCGCCACAACAAAGACAGTTTTCCTAGGAGATTACTAGATCTGTTTACTCCTGGGTATGGATACGCTCAAAAAAATTTCTTTTCTATTGCACAACCATTTATCTTTCTGTTTGGCCTGAAAAAGGTAGGAGGCATAATTTACTACACTGGGATACCACAAAATTAGTCCTCTCATTGGGACTCTAGTAAGAAATCCACAAATTTTAAATTTACATAACACTCTTGGATGCTATCTTTATTTACATACTCCAAATGCAACTGTTATTGGATTAATGGTCATCAGAATAACAATTCAAGTTGTCTGTATATAAATATATGTCTCATAATTAAAAAATTAGTTAGCTGTTATTGAAGAGTAATACTGCCTTTTACTACTTTATACCTGTAAAACTTTAAAAACCATAAACCATAGATTATAAGTGTATATAATTAGTATATTTAACCTTTATAATTACAAATGATCATGCTGTCACTGTACCAAGATTATTAACATAGTATCAATTGTTAGAATTTTACCTTAATCATGTGAATGTACATTATTAAAATACTTTATATATATATGTAAAACACTTGTATATTACACATGTATATGTATACACATGTATGTATATAATATCAGAATTGCTTATTTCTAAAGGAGCTCTTGTCCAAGGTGTGGCTACCACATGACTGTAGTTAATCTTCTTGATGGGACACATTGTTGGTTCAGTGTCCCTGATTAAACCAATGCTATTATTACCTCCTGACGCATGTAATGCAGCAGTTTATTTCCACATCAGTTTGTTTCCACTTAGAGTTCAATCCAGAAAGGACTGCACCTAACACCGTTTTTTCTTTTTTTTTCTTTTTTTCTTTCTTTCTTTTTTTTTTTTTTTTTTTTTTTTTTTTTTTTTTTTTTTTTTTTTTAGGATTTTTGAGACAGGATCTCACTTTGTAATTGAGGCTGGCCTGAGCTCAGCCTCAAACTCACATCACAGTAATCCTCCTGCCTCTGCCTCCCGAGTGCTGGGATTACAGGTGTGAGCCACCACACGCGGCACTGTGGTATGTGGTACTGACTGCTGCTGGGCATGAGTCTCCACACCCAGTATTGTTATGTGGTTACCAGGGATCGAACCTGGACCCTTGCGCTTGCAAGACAGATGCCAGAACCACTGAGCTATATCCCCGGTCCTTCTTTCCATTTTCTTAAGACACACAGTAATAAGATGTCCTGGACTACAAATACTGAATTCATACAGAAAATTTCAATTTATGCAGAAGATTTTTTCGATCAATTAACAGAATTCCCATGGGAAATTCAAAATTATCTGCCTTTCTCTGACAAACTATCTATTTGAACAGAAGCCGTAACGAAAAAGTCAACAATGTCAAGATTAACCCAAAACAAATATCCTGTATATAATACATAAATCTATATTAGAATAAAATACACTTTCCATGGAAATGTCTTAATAAGTAATAAAATGTTTATTAACAAAACAAGGAAAGATTAATTGTGGTAAGTTCATCAAAACGTATCGTTCACTCAGCAGTTCCCAAATCTAAGATTTCCTGTCAATTTTAAGACTTTAAAAAATTTTCCTATTGTATTGTTCTGCCTCTCTGCAATTTTTGAGTCATTTATTTATACTATATTTTTTCAACAATCTCTCTTCCTATTCATGATTGAAAATAGAAGTGAATAGATTATTCACTCTTTAGTCTTCCCTTCAAAAGTTCTTTATACTAGGAGGTACTACTTTTGGTACAAATTGGTTTTTATTGTAAGCTAGACAGTGTAGCAAGAGTTGAAAAGAAAGGGCAAAGTAGATTTTGGCCTACTCTTGTCGCTTTTGTGGTTATGCTTGAAAAACATTTACAAACCACTCTGTGGTAGGGTGGGTAGAGCTATGGGAAAAAAATGAGAATTAAGTCGTGTTTTATACTGGTACAAATCCCCATTGTGGAGTGCAATCATGATGTGTATATGTAAAACCAATAAAGATTTCAATTTTAAAAAAAGGAAAACTAGGGTGACACATCTGATTTCAGAGGATGATGAAAAATCCTACCAGCTCATGTTTGTGCAGAAAAATTGAATATGAGCCAGGGATTTAGCTCAGTGGTTCTGGTACCTGCCTTGTAAATGCAAGGGCTTGGTTTTGATCCCTGTTAACCACATTCAACAAAAGCTGTTGACTCACATGCACCAGCAATCAGTACCACATATCACAATGCTGGGTGTGGTGTCTCACACCTGTAATCCCAACAGCCAGGAGGCAGAGGAAGGAGAATTTCTGAGTTTGAGGCTGAGTTCAGGGCCAGCCTGGACTATAAAGCAAGACCCTGTCTAAAAAAAAAAAAAAAAAAAAAAAAACCTAGGAAAAATAAGAAAAAGAGAAAAAATTAAAAATTACAAGCTTGAATATGCTTTGCAATTCTTTATAGTGTGCGTTGTCAGGGTTGATGCATAATTAAATTTTTATGGCACTTCCTAATGGGTTACTTCATTTATTTGTTTGTACTCTCCCCTTTTCCCCCCATAAACAAGTGAATCCTTCTGTTGCAGAGCTTAACACAGCAGGCTGCATTGGTTATCCAGGTGAAGGCCTGCAGAATGAAAGCACTCTGTGGATTGCTTTCATATACTCAGGCAGTGCTTCTCGAAGCATAGGAAAGACATCTTAAATGTCAATATCCACCCAGGAATAAGGCAAATTCTTTTTTTAATGTTTCAGGTCCTATAATTTGTCCCTGATGATTTCTCAAGGGCAGGAGATTTACTGGTGATCCACACTGAAGCAAGATTTCTTTGCATTATAGCAAAGAAAATAATATAACACTGAGTTGTTTTGTATCCAGAGTATGTGTGTGTGTGTGTGTGTGTGTGCACGTGTGTATGTGTCAGAGTGTGTGCACACATTCACACATGCACATATGTTAGTCTATTCCCTATTTTGTTAACATTTTATGGATAGGTAATGCAATGACTGGCCATTTTGACTATCTTGTACTTGAGTATTGCCTTTTATCAGGTTCTTAATTTTCACCTGCTCCATCAATTTTATTTTTCTGCTTCTCTAGCTTGTTATGAAAAGAAATTTGTAGCTTGAATCTTGGGTATAATAAATATAATCCAGCCTCATATACTGAGTTAGTAATTGTTTACTTTCCTCTCACTGTTGAGACAAAACACCCGACCCTTGCATTTAAAAGAGGAAAGGTTTATTCTGCATGCAGTGTGCAGAGGTTTCAGTTCATAGTGATCTGGCTCCGAGGCAGTGTGGCATGACAGAGGAAAAACAGTTTATGGTGAACAGAAGGTAGCAAAGCAACAGGGGTCTTTAACAACCTCTTTCTGCCTCTTTTATCTTTATTCAGATAAAAGGCAGAAAGTGCCTACCTGGGGCTGGAGGCACTCATGCCCTTAATCCTTGTGCCTGGGGTCTAACCCCACCATGAATCAGTAATATAATTTAGTTTCAGCTATTTCTGAAAGAGTATGAGATTTGGGGGAGACTTCTCAACACAAGCAATAACAGTAATATATCTCCTATTAAAGAAGTTAACACTGCACATCCTTCACTGCAGGGAAATTTTGGAAGGAATTCCCCATCTAAAACATACAGTACTATTTTCTAAACCACAGGATTCAGCCTCAGGCAGAACGAAAGAGAAGAGTGAGGATGTCAGAAAAAAAGAAGATGTTGAATAGCTCAACCTTTAGAGCTGAAAAACACTTTCAACGTTTACATTTTTTCCCCCACAGTTTCAACATTTACCTCTAGCTGAGCAACTCCTTTCAAAACTAATCCTTCTGACCATATACATCCCACAGACATCAATAGATTTTGCTGCCTGTCATGAAGTGCTTCTAACTGTCCTGGTACCTAAATTGAGTAATATAAATCATGTGAACTTACCAAAGGGGCACAGTAAACTTCAGTTTTCACAAAGCTGTTCCTAAAGTGACAGTAGGGTTATCAAATATTTACCCGGATTAAGTAGAAGTAATATTTCCATATTTTTCCACCACGAAAATTAATTGTGAATCTGTTGAAAAAAAGTATCATAAACTTACTCAATTAAAAAAAAATAGAATTTAGAGAGTGCTGTCCATCTACTCAGTATTTCCAAATGAGCAGAGAGCTAAAATGGGTAATTTTATAATTCACAGTCTCTGTCATTGGCTGTTGAATGATTCCAGAGACATTCAGCTGGTCCATTCTAGTCAAAGAGTGCCAGACGATGGTATGCATCAAAATACTGTTGGGTAAATAAAATAAACAATCAAGTAAATAAAAATAATTGATTTCAATATGAACAGCAAAAAACTTAATTAGTCTTTAGTAAGCATCAAGTGATATGCAAAAACTACATCGTGCATAACTGACACAGTTTTGTAGAAAACAAAACATCAACTTTTAAGGCACAGGCTCCAATGAGAAAAATTCTCTTCAAGGAAAGCTTTCTGAACTAATGCTCCAAATATATATTTGCATTATGTAGAGGTTACTTGGACCATGTCATTGGAAATCCACTGATATTGCAATTATTTAAAAATAAGTTTAATCTTTTGACACATTTATTATTTAAAGTTTGAGTAAGATCTCAAGAACTCAGATTTGGTATATTACAGAACTTTTAAAAGATGGAAAAATCCTATTTCTTTTACAAATTATGTGAAAAATAAATAATATGAATTTAAATTAGCAGCTAAAACTTACATGTGTTGCAAATTAAAGTACTTAAAATTGTCCATCATTCTGTCACTAAACAGAATTAGGGCTACTATATGTTATTTATATTAAAACAATAAGATTCTGGAATTGAACTAAAGAATGTTGAAACCAGGACCCCATTTCCCTGGGGATAGTTATGGATCAAAGCCATGAGGTGTGGTGGGTTCAAAGTGGGGCCAACCAATAAGATTCAAAAGGTAGACAAAACTATCACCAATCAATAAGATAAATACTGATTCAGGGGCACCCAATGGGAAACAAATTATGGAACAAGCATACAAAAATTTCCAATCAAGGGTCTTTTCCAGGAAGGATAGTTTAAGACCTTGCCCACTATCCCAAGTGACTGATACTTTTTAGGATACAGTCACTGTTATTTATACTACATAGATGTGGTAGCTTCTCTCCCTTTAAAATGCTAGCCTTCAGTGAATGCATCTTAATTGTCCTCCCAATTGTTAATTGACTGTCTTCCAAATTGGGTCCTTAGCTGTCCTCCATGCTGGCTTTTTGATGGTCAGCCATACCTTATTGCCTACAAAGTGTCTATTTAGCTTACCTACTTATACTACCTTGACATAATTAGCTTTCTTTTCCAAACATGGGCATCATGATTCCCTGCTGGTCACAGGCTTAAACACAGTGGAGTCAACTAAACATGAATTGAAACTAACAAAATCCTGAACCAAAATAGACCTTCATACTTTTTTAAATGATTATTTTTTATACAACAATGGAAAGCAAAAACAATGCCTAACATAAAATAATTTGTGTTGTATTGTTTTGATTCCCTTTAACCTATACATATTCAACAAATTGAAGGAAAATGAGAAAGTGTTAACCCATTTGTATCTTAATCAAATAATTCAGGCCTTTCTTGTCTATTTTCTTGAATAAGGAAAAAAAAATAAAACTACTCTTTATCAGTAACTCAGGCTTTCAACTCTGAACAGTATAGAATATTCTTCTTGATTGAAAATTATATTCTCTAGGATACACTTTAGAGCTTTTGTTGTTTAAGAAAGATATTCTATAGTGCTAGTCTGACCAAATTTAACTTAATACTTTTAAAAAATACAGTACCTAAGTTTATATCCAGAGCTAAAAAATAATTAAAGTGAAAACATTTTGAATCTGTTATTCCAAATGTAATGGTATTTTTGTGTGATATGAAAACACTGTATTTTAACCTGTTTTTCATTTGTTCTCTAGTAAAATTATAGAATATAAATTATATCAAGTATTTTCATACTCATTAAGCATTTAGTTAGAATCTTCATGGACATTAGTCAGTATATCATGCAAAAATTACTCAAACTGTGTGATTTTGTGGTTATGTGAAACACTGCCTTAATATAATATTAAATTATTATCTTAAATGTTTGTGATGATTTTTCCAAGAAAAACTAACCAATGCAGTGTTGGGAGGCTGCAATCTCAACCCAGTGGAATATTCAGTGAAAAGATTCAGAAATTTGAGCCTGGCACAGTCAATTGTAGGACTTGATTAGTATCTGTCTTAATAAAATTCAAAAATACAACAAAACAAAATAAGCCTGATATGTAGCTCAGTGTTAAGGCTCTAAATTCAATCCCCAGTACTACCACAAAAAAAGTGTGTGTGTGTGTGTGTGTGTGTGTGTGTGTGTGTGTGTGTGTACTGAGAAAGAGAGAATAATTTAAATAAATTAAATTATGTGAACTTAGTAACTGGAAAATTCATCATTTTGAGCCAAGTAGGTGGAAATATAAGCCATAGATGATGATGTGAGTTTTGAGTCTGAAAAAGAATAGATGTTGGATACTTTATTTTACAGAGACAGTAGTATTTTTTTCTTAAGGTCTTCAGCTGAGTGACTGAAGCCCATTCACATTATGAAATTTTTTTCTATTCTACTCAAAGCAGATTTATTAAATTATCATCATAATGCACAAATCCTTCTGATGAACAAAGACACTGATGCTTCATCAAAAACATCATGCAAAGGTTTTGTCAGTTACCAAAATGTTTTTAAATATTCTCATAAAAAAATTAAGTTGTGTCTTATACTGGTACAAATCCCCATTATGGAATGCAAGCATGATGTGTATATTTAATGTACCAATAAAGATAATTAAAAAAATATTCTCATAAAAATGAAAAAATGGAACCATGTATTGTAACATATATACACATTTGAAAATCACTATATATACACACAAACATATGTGTGTGTATCAAAACATTATATCAGTCTCCAAAATAGCTAAATTCTTTGTCAAGTACCTCTGTACAGCTGTAAGCAATTTTAATAAATAAATTATGGAAAAATTTATTTGAATTTATGTCATATTTTAATAAATAGGCATAATAACCAAATGACATTAAAATCAAGTCAATGTTATATTTTTATCTCAAGTTAGCTATTCTATCTCTTTCAGGTGTGTTATTTGTTTTACTTTTAATATGTATTCTTTTATGAATGATGTTGGAAGTTTTTATTTTCAATTTATTACATTTTCCACAAAGTGAAAGATTCCTCCAAATATACGCTACCCATCATAGTTTGTAGTGCAGCAGAACATTACAAGTACAGAAAGAAGTTGTAAATAGAGTTGAAAATGTACTTTATACAACTTTCTGTTTTCTGATAATTCTGAACATAATGAGATGCTAGAAAATTATACCATATAATCTGTATTTGTGTTAAATTGATGTAGTTCTCATTAAGAAATTCAACACAATTTATTTCTAAATAGCACTTACAAAGGGCTAAAATTCTACACCCAAATATCATATTGAGTTTGAGCAAGAACTATTCATTATAATTCTTTTTTTTTTTTTTTTTTTTAGGTTTTTGGAGACAGGGTCTCGCTTTGTGGTTCAGGCTGGCCTTGAGCTCAGCCTCAAACTCACATCACAATCCTCCTGCCTCTGCCTCCCGAGTGCTGGGATTACAGGCGTGAGCCACCACGCCCGGCACTGTGGTATGTGGTACTGGTTGCTGCTGGGTGTGGGTCTCCACACCCA
>PVIR01016267.1:0-14587 GCA_004026965.1 Petromus typicus | reverse complement strand
GTAACTCCCCGGCACCTCATTATAATTCTTTTCTAAACTCAAAACAATCAGAGACAGAAGAAAAGAGACACTAACATATGCATAAACTGTTTGTGAAAGTGGCTTGGTATGAATCATTAATTAAATTATCTTGGATTCCTACATACTATGAAATAGCTTCAAACTTCACTTGATAATAATAGGACCTGATATTATAAGATAAAAAAAATATAACCTACTTATGTAGAACCACATGAACAGTGAGGAATTGTGAGGTCTATGAGCAGATGACAGCAGTGTTAGTTATCCTTCAACAACCACAAAATACAGAAAACCTATTAATTCAACACTATTTTATTAAATTTTTAAAATCTTTATTGGTACATTACATATACACATCATGATTGCACTCCATATTGGGGACTTGTACCAGTATAAGACACAAATTAATTCTCATTTTTTCCCATAGCCCTACCTACCCTACCACCCCCCCCATATACATAAAATTTGTTTCCTTACTTTTTTGTTACAATCTCAACATTTTCCCCCTTCTTCCTATTTTACATGGAGCATTTTCTATTTCACAATATATAACATACAATTCTAGGACTCATTTACATCTTTATTTTCTCATACCAGAGAAAAGATGTGATGTGTATCTATATGTGCCCTATTTATTTCACTTATAAGGATATCCTCAAGGTATGTCCATTTAAGTATAAGTGATTCAAACTTATCATTTTTTATGGCAGAGTAATACTCCATTGTGTAGAAGAACCACAGTTTTTTTTTATCCAATCTCCAGTTGATGGACACTTGGGTTGTTTCCAAGATGTAGCAATCACAAATTGGGCTGCTATAAACATGGGTGCACATATGTCACTGTGATATGAGTCTTTTAATTATTTCGTGTATATACCTAGCAGGGCAATGGCTGGGTCAAATGGGACCTCCAATCCTAGCTTATTTAGGTCTCTCCAAACTGATCTCCACAGGGGTTGTACGAGTCTACAGTCCCACCAGCAGTGGAGAAGGGCTCCTTCTTCTCTGCAGACTCGCCAACACCATTTTTTTTTATTGTTTTCTTGTGGTTCTTTGTAGAATTCTCCATCATAAGCTTAACAAAAATATTAACAGCTAACTCACCAGTGAGTCACCCACGGAGATACTCTCTTAGCTATACTCCAGTATCAGGTAGTATTGAATCTTCCACAGAATGAAAGAATAATATGGCTTAACCAAGAACTCTCAATGGACACATGTGAAATTAGTACTTATAAAATGTAGAAAAGGGATAATGTGAATTAAATTATCTACATAAGTAATGTAAATACATAATTTAGTTTTCACACGAGCTTAACATAAAACTAAACTGGTATGATTGACATACGTCTGACATTATCTAAGATCATATTTTTAAAAATTTTATTTGAAATCCAACAGTTGTTAGCTTGACAGCTGATGAAAACCAAGTCAAACCTGGTATGGAAAAACAAAACAAAACAAAACAAAACAAAAACCTCTTCATTTTTAGACTATGTAAAACACATAAGACAAAATTATATTAGTAAGAATTTCACCTTGGGTCAGGGATTTATCTCAGTGGTTTTGGTGCCTACCTTGCAATATATGAACCTTGGTTCCATCCCTGATAACGACATAGAACAATGTGGTGACCCAAGCCCACCAGCAATCAGTACCACATACCACAATGCTGGACATGGAGGCTTATGGCTGTAATCCCACCACTCAGGAGGCAGAAGCAGGAGGATCACTGTGATTTCGAGGCTGAGATAAGGACCAGCGTGAACTACAAAGTGAAACCCTGTCTCAAACAAAAACAAAAACAAAAACAAAAACAAAACAAAACAAAACAAAACAAAAATCCACCTTTAGCATCACAAAATATTTGGAGAAAGGCACACAGTTTATTAAGAAAAAGAGCCTCATTTACACAGAAAAACAAATCAGTTCCAGAGTATAAACTAAGCATTTAAAATGCTAACGAATGCCTTCAAAAGAGTAAGCATCACAGTAGTTGAGGACTAAATGCCTACAAATAAAATAATTAAAATTAAATGTCATACCATCTGCTCAGTAGAATGTTTGGATTGATCTAAAATAATAACTGATATCTAGAAGTAATATCTAACTACATTATGGAGAAATGGATATATATGAAGACATAATACATAAAAGAGAGACAGGAAGAAAGAATGTGCAAATGGAATGTCTAAAGTGTACAGAGTAATATTAGTGAATTATACCTATATCAATCATACACAGTTGAAGTAGAGTTTAATATGCAGCAATTATAATCACAAGTGTTAAAGACTGAATCAACCTTTGTTAATTAAATACCTTACCCATAAATTTGAAAATTCTTTGATGACTAATTTGCAGCTATGAAATTCTGCTACATCATTTTTAAGACCTTGAGTCTATAAGTATTAAGACAAATACATGCAGTAGAGGCCAAGATGGGTATCAGAAATTGTCAGTGTGCTGCATCTGTTGGCTCTCTGCATGGATCTGATTTCATTCTGTTTTATGACACACTAAGCAGCTATCTTTTGTGTCTTAATTTTCTGTAACATTTAGCTGAGAATTTTCCAACTTTTCCAGCAGCTTTATCTAAGGCTACTTTTCCTACTTTTCACTTCCCAATATTCCAATCATTAATGTGTTTAGCTATTTAGTAATATTATCATTTTAATTCAAATTTCTTTTATGTCTTGGGATTAAAAATAGCTAACATTATTTTCATTTTGTATTTTTGAGTATTTCTTTTGTAGTTTCAGGTATAATCTTATCTATTTTTTTCATATTGTTAATCGTAATGTCTGTTTGACATCATATAATATTTTGCTCTTTTAAAAAATCATTATTCACTAACTTCAGTTGACACTAACAGACCAAAGCATTTAATGACTACACTGATGATTTATATGTTACCAAACTAAGGAATATTAATTTCTTCTTTAATACTTAACTCTTTCATATATGAATGTACTTAGAATGACTCACAGATTTTCTTAGCTAACATTATGTTGTTTAATGAATACACTTTTCTTACTCCTTGTATTGAAGGTTCTACATTTATTTCTTTGAAATGGTCATGAAAGATTAATGTGATTTAGTAGAAATGGAACCAGGTTTATTATCAAATAATGTGCTAACAAGAAAGCTAAACTTCTAGAAAATATACTTTTAGTTGATCTTTTATAAAAAAATATATATACACACAAAGTATATATATATATATATATATACATATATACATACTAACATATGGTGGAAATATGCTTCTCAGTTAATATTTCTTCTAATCTTTTTGAGTCCTGAAATGATATTCATAACATTGGTCTAAATGAAATATCTTCCTCCACATTTTTGACAATTCATTTCCATCCTTTGTAATAGAAATTAATTTAAAATCTACTTTCCTATGAAATATCTCTAGCCAGTCAATTCATATTATCTTTTGTTACCTACCCATAGATGTTTAATCTTTATAATTTTCCTTTAATAGCAATGACTGGAATATAAGTGGCATTTTTCATATTTTGATGATATGAAATCCAGTATATTGCATGGTGCAAATCTTAAAAAAGTGTTTATTAAGAATTACTTAATAAAAATGTATTCTGCTAAGCAAATTTCTCATTTTATGTTTACTGCACTCTTACTAATTCTGAATAAGCAACGAAAAACTGCTCAGTTCTACCCACAAATCAATGAGGAAGACATATATGTAAGGATCTATTAATTTTTCACAATACAAGATGTTTTATTATTAATATTTTCTAGATTGTTACTGAGATAAATTTACTGAATAAATATTTGAAAAAAATAACCATAGTTTAATATTTGGAACATAGAAAATAAAAGTATTTATGTTATGACTTTTTAATTTAATATAGTATGAATATTCCATGATCTTTCACTTCATTAGCACACTCTTAATGAAAGACCAAGCCATACAGTGAAAGCATCACTCAGTATGACTCTCTTTTTAAGACTGATGTTGGAGGGGAGTATAGTTGTAAATCTCTCATATAAATATTTACTTAGTTACTTCTCATGGATATAACCATGTAAGGCTCTCCCAAGCTCAAAAAGATGGCAGAAGTGAGATGCTGAGCTGAGGGTTTCAGATTTATACTGACTATAGGAGCCTGTAGGAAACAAGCTGGACTCTCCTCAGTTGGGAGTAGTGTTAATGTGGAAGAGCTTGTTGTGCTGTGCATCAGAGTATTGGTATTAACAATCAGAACAAACGAGGACGCCACGTAGTGGTTCAGTGGAATCTTTCCATCTAGGGCTGTTTTAAAGTTTTGTGTAATGTTATCAGTTTAAGCAACAAAGAAACCAATTAGAATTTTATTTGGTAAAGCAAACGAAAAAGGTAAAGGATGAGCAGATCTGCTGATCATCTAAGTGCCATTCTAGATCTTCTATTGTATTTGAAGATAATTAGCACAGACTTCAAGTTTATAGACATGCGTTTGGCCTTGTCTGGCCACTCCGGGCTCTCAGACATCTTCCATGATTAAAAGTAACAATATAGTTGAAAATATAAATCAAGAACTATATGACTATGTTGCCCTTCTGGAGGACTACATGTAGGTAAATACACTCAAAGTGTACTGGGCCTGTGATGTGTTTGACCAGATACTTGAAGTTAAACATTCTGAGTGAGAAATTGTCTCAAAAATGAAAGTGAATCAATTTATCAATTACAGTCACAGAAAATGGCATCAGATACTGCCACCAAGGAGAAAAGAGACACACAGTACCACATTCAATTACAGATGCAAATCTGTGTGCTTTGTAGAACTGTAAAGATTGAAAATATAAAGCTTGACACTATTCCTGGAAGAGCTCACAGGATATCAAGCCATGAGCCAGCTCTGGAGGAAAACTAAGGAGGCTGAGGGACAGGTTGTTCTGAGAAAGGGATCTGCAGGTCATGCTAGAATGTTCTCCAAAGCACCGGCCAGAGTTCTCCATATTTTAAAATTCTTTGAATGAAATCGCTTCTCTGTGCCTGTAACTTTTGCATCTTACTGATGTAATGGTTTATCTTAGCTGCAATGAATTTTTAGATTTTTGAAATGAAAATTGAAACTTCAGGCATGATTTTAAAAGACTCTTCTTGCTCATAGTCATGAAGCAATGGCCTTGCTAAAGGGATTATTTTAATAATTAGGAGGAATTTATATGATTTTTACTGTTTATGGTAAAGTGAAACTGAGAAATATTTATTTTCCTGAATGTATAAGTAAGCATTAGAATTCCTTCAAATATTATTTTTATGCATTACAACTCTTTTTCCTGAAATACGTGTTTGTCTACTTGTACTGAAACTGACTATATAAAATTCATTAGAATTTATTATATTTTTCTCTTTACTTTGTATGAATTCTACTCATATTTACCTTTTCTGCATGTGCTGTACATGAATTCATTCAAATATATTGTATAGTATACTTTGGTTTCTTGTTATCACATTACTAATATATATTACTGTATTTACTTTATTGAGTTTGTAGCCTAGTATTTATCAGTGTTCAAATATATATTATTTTTGACTGTGTAACCTTAAATTATTTTTCTCTGCTAGAATAATATTAATGTCTATATAAAATTTATGCTTTACTCTAGGATTCTATTATATTCTGTTCTACATTTAAGTCAACAAAACATATTTTTTGCAACAATGTAGCTGTAACATTACTTTTCAAGCCTGCTAGGAAAAAAAATAGTACTGAAATTTTATTTTTGACAAGAAGTGCACTGTACATACTTGGTAATTCTGTGCCTATAGAATTAAAATGCTTGGAAATTTAGCAGTTTCTATAACTCTTTTTTAGAGAATTGAAAGAAACTAAGCATTTTAAAAACATTTCTCTTGTTGTCTTGATCCTAAATGTAGTGATCTCTAGGGGGTAATATAGCTGTTTGAAAATATAAGAATCTCCAGATGCATTATTTTAGTATTTTCCATTCCACTTTTCCAAGATGGGCACTTCTACAGTATTGGAAAACTGGTCAGAATTTCCAAAATATAAATCATGGACACCTAAAAGAAAGCTACTAAAAATTTCCAATTGTTAAGCAGCTTATTTTAAGACAGAAAGTGGATAAACAGGGGAAGAGATGGAAAGAAAATGAAATAAAAAATGCTATTAAAATGTATCACATCAATGCTCCAATTCCCCACAAACATATACTAATAAAACTAGGTGAAGAAATAAATACTAGAGACTTACTATTGTGATAATAGTGTTTGTTAGTGTTAGAATCATGTTAAATATCCCAGTATTTAGAGGATCTGTCTATGCACATGTGTGTTATGACATGATAATAATTATTACATGCCTATATGATTAGACTACATGATTAGACTACACACTATTATATGTGCTATTACATGTCTATATGATTGCATAAATTGACATATATGCTTAACATTATTTCCTCTGTTTAGTCAGCCAGTTAGCTGACTTGCTTTCATCTATCTCTAGCTAGATGTGGATGACTGAGTCTTAATCTATAACTTCTCAATATCTTTGAACAGACATGGATTTCTCAGCCTTTTGTGAGTTAATCATACCAAATGCTCAAAGTAAGCATGAGCATATAATGTTTAAATAATTCCCTTTGAGTAGACATGAACTTCAAATATGCCTTTCATTCTATTAAGCTTATTAATGTTGGGCTACTTAAAAAGAAGCAATCTAAGGAGGAATCCTATAAGCAATAGGATAAACTATTCACTTGACAGTGAGAACAAATTTCTTGGTTTCAAACACAAAGAATCTCCACTTTTAGAATACCACATGAGTGTAAATGCATCCTATTTGAATTTTCTCATTTTGGCCCCCCATTTTAGACTGAGTGATCTGAATAATGTAATGTGTAACTCTGTAAAGGAGGGATGTTCTCTCACTTTCCAAGGGATTAATGTCCCTGTGGTCAATCATCTCCAGTGCTCTGTGGTCCACCTTCCAAAGTGTGAACTTTGCTCTTTATGATCTATATTTCATATCCTATTGAATATTGTCACATAAGAAAGATATTTCCTTTATATGGTTACTTAAAATGAGTGATTATCAATACATCTGCTGTCTTCTCCTGTGAGAGAAATAACATGTATAACTCATAACACTATTTCAGAGTACAGAATGTTTTAAAAATATATCATAAACTGGCAGCCTAAATGATACAAATGACAACATTGTATCAGAATCTAAAAATACTGAAGGAGGTCACAGAATTCAGACTCTTGCTTTTTGAGAATAGAGTATATTACAAACTGTCCTTTAACAACACAAAACTGTCAAGTAAATCAAGAAGAGTGCAAATAAAATTATAAGATAATGTAATGTCCAAGGACAGAGTCTATGTAGAAATATTGAATTAGAAGTAGTTTATTCATCCATGCACTGTGGAGGGAAGAGAATGTCTTGCCAAATTGATGTCATCATCAGGTTCTCCTGCCAAGTTAAAGCCTACGGTCGAGAAATGGCATCATTTTGTCACAGTCTGAAATTACAACTTTGAATTTCATTACTAGCAATGTTTCCCCCCCCCAATTCTGTCTGTTCCCAACAATTTCAATCTAGTTTTTCAAGAGAAGTCCAAACAACCTATGGGATTCCTAGGTAGATTATTTGTGGACACGGAGTAAGCTGTGAGTTTGAACATCATCTAACTTGTGTTTAAGATATATATCTACTACTGTAAAATTAGCAATTTTGCTTTTCTCATTAGTTTCCTCATAATTTTGTTCACTGACTCCTTGAACTATTGAATAGCTGCTTGCTGTTTTGTAGGTGCTTAGGCTGGCCATCATCTTTGTCTAGAATATCTTTCACTGAATGTCTCTGCAAGGTGTCACATGCACATTTGGAACAGGAAATTTTGTAAATATTCCCTCTTATCAATTAAATAATTTAGAGAATTTCAGATGCCAAAGCGATGTCTGAAAAGTTTCAGTTCAAGCTTTGTGCTGAATGATTCAATACAGGGATTTCTCTTGAAAGATCTCAGAAAATTAAAAATGTCTTTTGTAGTTTATAAGGGACTGTCTGACTCCTAAATTAATCATTTCCTTGTGAAACTGTCCATTGCTGCATGTGTGGAATAAAAAAGGAGAGTAAGATAGGACACAATATAATAGAAAATAGTATTTATTCTACATATAAAAAATAAAATGAGGAGCAATAAATGAAAGTGAAAGATTAAAAATTTTCCTTTTTTGCAAGGGACTACTTTTCAATTCAAAATATAAAGAGATTAAAACTCAAATGAGTGGAAATTCATCAGATGGTACAAAAAAGGATGGGCAACAATGAAAAATGGAAATAAACTGTAATTCGTATAAATAAATTTGTACATAAGAAGAAAATCAATAGTGTAAAGGCAACCTACCAACCAATAAAAATATTTATAGATGTTGCCTGATTAAAAATGAATATCCAGAATGTACACAGGGCACTCAAAACTCAGGAGCAGCCATAATTACAAAAATAATCAACAACAAAACAGAAAGCAAGCAGATAAACTCCAAAACTGGCATAGATTGGAGTGGATATTTGAAAAGTACAAATAGCCAGTGGGCATATGTTAGAGGGTCAGTTTTCTGTAGAATACTGCAAATCAATACCAAAATGATGCATCACATCGTACTTCCGATGGGCACTTCGAAATATTGGGAAAAAAGTAGGTTAGCAGAGATGTGCAAAATAATATAGTGTATTGTTGAAGGGAACATAAAAAATAGAGAAAATATGAGGAAAATAAGATGATTTATGATAAAAATAAAAATAGGATTACCACATAATACAGTAATTCTATTAAAGAGTATTCTTTAAAATTTTCCAATAAACACAAGTTTTCAGTCAATGCTTTTAAATTTACTTTTATTAGTCTATGCTTTCATTATTTGAAGTTTACAATTATTTTGGGTAGTAGGTACATGCACATCACTGTCCTTTTTTTTTTGAGACAGGGTCTCGCTTTGTGGTTCAGGCTGGCCCTGAGCTCAGCCTCAAACTCACATCACAGCAATCCTCCTGCCTCTGCCTCCCGAGTGATGAGATTACAGGCGTGAGCCACCACGCCGGGCACTGTGGTATGTGGCACTGATTGCTGCTGGGCGTGAGTCTCCACACCCAGTATAGGTATGTGGTTAACAGGGATCGAACCTGGGTCCTTGCGCTTGCAAGACATGTGCTGGAACCACTGAGCTAACTCCCCTGCCCGACTGTCCTTTTTTTTTTTTTTTTTAAATCCACTTCACATTACCACCCACTTCTCTCTGTCTCTAAATTCCCTCCCCGTATTTACATATTTACATTTTTGTTATTTGTAGCTCGTGTGGGTGCTACAGGTTAGCATTCCTCGTCAGGATTTGGTAATTGAACACAGTATATTTTAATTCGTATTTCTTCTATCCTTTTCCTTGTCCCCTCAGTCACTTTGATCCTTACATATGCAAGAAATCTAAGTTTTTCTTTTCCTTGGGACATCCATCATTTTGGTCTTTGTTCTTTGCCATACTCAATAGAAGGATATCATACAGCCTTTAAAATTTTGTGTCTGTATTGTTTAGCCCAGCATTGTATTTTCTAGGTTTACTTAGTTTTTCTACATCTTGAAACTGTTCTTCATACTTAAAGTATTCCATTATAGTAGTCCACTGGATAGATAGATGGATAGATAGATAGATACACCGACAGACAGATAGATAGATTCCATGCTTTCTTTATTCATTCATCTGTGGATGGACACACAGTGAGTTGTTATTGATTGTGCTACCATAAACAGTAGTGCAAGGTCTTTGTACACATACACATAAATATATTGCTTAGAATAACCAGATGTGGAAAAAACTTGTGTCCCTTGCAAATGAATAAATAAAACAGTATATTCACACAAAGAAAACTTGTTCAAGCTCAAACACAAAAGTGACTGTGATACACGGGATAACATGGGAAACCTGGAAGACAAAATATCAAGCAAATAAAATCATGTACACAATTACAAATATTTTGTAGTTTTACTTACAGGAAGCATCTAGAGAGGTTAACTTCACAGAAACACAGTGTACAAAGGTGGTTACCAAATAGTAGAGGGAAAAGAGGATGAAGAAATATTTACGTTTTGATTTTATCAGACCTTAGAGTCTTGGAAATGGGTGTTGCTAAGGACAGCTCAGCCATATGAGAGGAGTGAATCTGCTCACTGCGGCTTAACAGGCTGCTGGGAAAGAGTTAAGATAGAGTCAGGATAGAGCATATCAGACCTTCTTTCATCTGACTTTGCAAAAGAAATACTTTCAACAAATTTTTATGGAAAAGAAATTGTTGCCTTACTCAAGAAACTTAAGGATTTCACTGACTCAAAAAAGAATCAGTGTGAAAAGGACAATCTTTATAATCTCATTAGAGGATCATGTAATGAAAAATAACAGTTTATAAGTGTTTAAATATAACTCTGTCAAATATATTTTAGAAACATTCTGTTGAAGATCACTAAAAGATACAGTTTTCTGCAGTGCAAAAATAATTTCCCTGTCCAAACTCTTCCGAAGAAAACACCCGAAGGAACGATCCGCTGACGCCCTTCCCTCTAGTCCTCCTTTCACTCTGCTTCAGCAGGAGTCTTTAGAGTTAATCTTCCATGCCTACAACCATGCAGACTCTATTCACTTGAGTGTTCCCTCTCGAGCTTATAACCAAGTAACAATCACAAAGTGTTCAGATAGTTTTTTTTTTTAATGTTATTCACAGAAATATAGGAAAGATTTTTGGGGAAATAAACCAGTTAATTGGAAGATGGTTTTGAACAACTGTTTATAATAAAAATTAAGGCTATTGTCAGTGGAGTGACTTGAATAACAGTATTCTTTTAAATTAGTAATAATTTTATATTCATAGGTATTGAGTATTTTCTACATGTTAGCTATGCATCATGTGCTAAATTCCAAATGCTTAGCTGCACTTGTGGTTCATGGTTGTAATCTGTTCCTAAGAAGGCTGAGGCAGGAAGATCTCAAGTTCCAACCTAGCCTGTGCAATTTAGTAGTATAGCTAAACCCTATCACATAGTAAAGAATAAAAGAGGATGGGGAAGATCCTGGGTTTAGGTTCAAGTAGCACAAAATACAAAAAAATTAAAATGCTTTACATGGTTTAACTCATCCACAAGGAAAACTTAAGGAGCATGTAATATAAATCTTTCAGAAAGAAAACCTGAAACAAGACATTAACCAACTAGACAAGCAACTTCTGGGCAGTGAGTTTGGGTTATACAAAGTTATTGAAAGAAGTACTCAGTCTCTTAAACTGTAACTTTCTTCTAATAAAATTATAACGTGAATGTGTAAATTCATTTAGATTTTACAGTTTCTCTCATTCAGTAGTGAATGTATACATAAAATTTGTTCAGAAATGTATTGTACTGACTTTTGTTTCTTTTCTCTTATGTTTAGTTAAACCAATGAAAATGCACCTTTTGCAAATACATTTCCTTTGCAAGTTCATTTGTTTTTTAATGAGTGTCCTTGACTATGGATTTGTAAAAGTTTTGTTACAGATACTGATCTATATTACACTTTATTTTCCATTAGGGAGCATTGAAATGATACCACTATCATAATAGAAGAAAAATCCTTGCCTTTTGAATAAACTTAAAATTATCTGTATTCTTTCCTGTCATTCTTTCAGCCTTCTATTTCAGTTTTCATTCTCCTACACAGACTCTTTCATTCCTGCATTCAATAGAATTAAGCACTTACATTAAAATTGACAACAATTCAACTATACTCTTCCTTTTTAAAGGGCATAATTAATGATAATATTTGATAAATTATTAAAGCTACTTAGATTTTTTAACCTTTTATCATAGTTTCAAGAATTTAGTAGAATAAACATTTATTTTGATAAATTTTACACTACTATGGCAACTTTAAAAATTGTGAGACATTCAGTATACTTTTATTTATTAGCTACGCATTGATATACTTCATTTAATTTCTTATTTAAGTTGATTTTGATTAAATTTAAGCTGCTAAAGATCAAAAATAAACAAATGAGTAAAATCTCTATGTTTTGTCATTGAAAATAAAATTATTGTCATTAAAATATTAAAATGTAAAATTGTGCATCAATAAAATTTGTATTATGTAGTTTCTCTAGTGATGTAAATATGTATAGAGAACACATAGCATATATTCCCTGATTTTAAATACATATATATTATAATATATATTATATATATATAACACATATTATATATATTTATATATGTACATAAAGAGAGATGGTGTTTGTAAAATTTACCTAGCTTATATGCATGCCAAATTATTTGATTTTAAAATGTGCCTATTCTTAAAGTATATCATTTTTTTTCCCTAAAATGGTGTTCCCCTTTCTTTTTCCATTCCTCATCTTGTAACTGGTTAAACTGTGATAAGAGTTTTTGAGAATATCTTTAAGAAGGAAAATATCTGGTATCATGATCTACCTGTCCTGTATAATAATTTTTGTAGCACAAAATGTTCTCATATTAAGACACTATGAGTGATTTGTTCTAAAGGATCACTTGCTTTTGTGTCACTTTAATATGCCATGAAGAACATAAGATTGTGTAAATCTATACAATTTTTCTGAAAAATTACATCCAGATATGATTTCAACCTTTAATGGGTACTGAAACATGGTATTCACAGCCATCATATTGGACGCAGCTTCTAACTCAGTTGCATTTTTGCTGATTGTTTAAAACAGCTTCTTAGTATTTGAATTTTCAACATTGGATTTTGATTGTTTTCCTTTTCAATTTGGTTACTCACCTTCAATCGACAGGCATGATTTCTATCTATCATAGCACTCTGGGTCATCATGAAAACTACCAAATGAGCACTTTTTTTTTTTTTTTTTTTTTTTTTTTTTTTTTTTGAGACGGGTTCTCGCTTTGTAGTTCAGGCTGGCCTTGAACTCAGCCTCAAACTCACATCACAGCAATCCTTCTGCCTCTGCCTCCTGAGTGCTGGGATTACAGGCATGAGCCACCATTTCCAGCAGTGTGGTATGTGGTACTGATTGCTGCTGGGCATGTCTCCACACCCAATATTGTATATGGTGACTGGGGGGCCCTTGTGCTTGCAAGACAGGTGCTGGAACTGCTGAGCTAAATCCCCATTCTCCAACATTCTTTTGGTCTATAGAACAACTTGAAATTTCACCCTCTTTTTCCCTTTTGCATAGGAAAGACTTTGATAGACTTGCACAACTGTGGTTGTGAGTAACCAACCTCACTGCATTGCAGTGAGATCTCTTCCTTTGAATGATTTCCATAATGGGGCACCTTTCTTATGACAACAGTATTTCAAGTGGCCATTATTCTGAATGTTTTTTAATGTATTTAGTAATAATATTAGGTGTTAGAGCACAGTATAGTTTTTTGAGGTTTAACATAGATACAGCCTGATGTTCAAAGTCTGTGACTATTTGGTATTCATTGTTTTAAGGAAATGCCTGCTCTTTTGAGATATATGCATCTGTATATTTAATTACAGTTACAATGCAACAAAATATCTTGCTTTCTTTTCATCATTTTCATTTTCTTGAAGATTTCAGTTAGAATGCTCAAAGAAAACCTTCTTTTCTAAACTTGAACCCAAGGTCTAAACTGTATTATATTTCCAGTCTGGTATGTCAGTTAGTCACAAATGTAATTAGGAAAATTATAGTGCTTTGGATTATGAGGAACAGAATTCCAAACAGATAATAAATGAAGAATGATTTAAGATTTTCACTATAACACCAGAAAGTATATGAGTAAAAATACCTTTACATATTTAATTATATAAATATTAACATGTAAACATACATTTATTTTTATACATTATAACATTTGCAGATATTGATTTCCCTTTTGATTTTTTATTTGTATGCATACATGATTCTTACACTAAGAAAGAACATGTTTTCTGAATGACTTTGGAGAGAAGGGTATGTTGTTTGTATAAAATAGAACAAAACATTGTAATCATTGACATCTCATTTGAAATAGAAGTGTGCATCCCCAGGAGAAGCACAAAAACTTCTCATTAACCTGTGTATATCTGACTTCCATTTCTAATAGCAATGCAGCATATCACTTTAACATTAGCATTGTTTTAAAGGAAGATACACTGACTTGGCTAAAGGCTGGATGATCTGGAAGATGCTTTGAAATTAGACCTCTGCAAATAACACAGTGAATAATAAACACTGTACCAAGGCTCCAGCAGTAACTGTGAGGAGATACACAACCTCACTGAAAGCATTTCAAGTCTGTATTCTTCACCAAACCTGCAAAATTTCTCTCCTGTATTAGGCAATGGGTTTTCAATTATTTCTACTCTAGTTATAACAGTCAGGGAATAGGTACTGAGATTTCTTATACCTATTGTTTATTAGTGTTAATCATGCCCTCTGTATTTTTTCTAAGTTTATTTTTAAGCATCTAGGAGTATTTATTGTGAGTTTGGCATGACAGGAACTTAGCTGTGCTTATGGGAAGAATAAACTGCCATGTGACAATCTTTCCC
>PVIR01016266.1:0-37058 GCA_004026965.1 Petromus typicus | reverse complement strand
TGTGGAGATCAGTTTGGAGAATCCTCAAAAAGCTAGGATTGATGGTCCCATTTGACCCGGCCATTGCCCTGCTAGGTATATACACACAAGAATTAAAAGACTCATATCACAGTGACATATGTGCACCCATGTTTATAGCAGCCCAATTTGTGATTGCTACATCTTGGAAACAATCCAAGTGTCCATCAACTGGAGACTGCATAAAAAAGCTGTGGTTCTTCTACAGAATAGAGTATTACTCTTCCGTTAAAAATGATAAGTTTGAATCATTTCTACTTAAATGGACATACCTTGAGGATATCCTCATAAGTGAAATAAATAGGGCACAGATAGGTACATATCACATCTTTTCTCTGGTATGAGAAAATAAAGGTGTAAATGAGTCCTAGAATTGTATGTTATATATTGTGAAATAGAAAATGCTCGATGCAAAGCAGGAAGAAGGGGAAAATGTTGAGATTGTAACAAAAAAGTAAGGAAACAAATTTTATGTATATGGGGGGGCGGTAGGGTGGGTAGGGCTATGGGAAAAAAATGAGAGTTAAGTTGTGTCTTATACTGGTACAAATCTCCATTATGAAGTGCAATCACGATGTGTATATGTAATGTACCAATAAAGATTTTTAAAATTTCAAAAAAAAAAAACCTGAAGAAAATAGTTATAAAAGGACTGCACTTCTAAGTTATCCTTCTTTATGGCTGAGTAGTACAAAATTTAATAGGGCCTTATTTTCATTCATAAAAGCCATTATGGCATACCTATTCCAAACTTCAAATTAAACAGGTAAAAAAAAAATGAAAACTATTTCTCTAAAATCAAGAACAGGACAAGAGTGTTTCCTATTACCATTCTTGTTCAACATACAACTCAAAACATTAGCAAGAACAATTATGCAAGAAAATAAATAAAAGGGATGTGTACAGGAAAGAAGTCAAAACCATTATCTGCAGATGATAGCATCCTGTCCAGAGACAATCTCCCAAAAGCCATGAAATGATGCTTAGAAATACTTAGGGACGTAGCAGTATTCAAAACTAATATGCGATGGCATACCACAGTGCCGGGTGTGGTGACTCACGCCTGTAATCCCAGCACTCTGGAGGAAGAGGCAGGAGGATTGCTGTGAGTTTGAGGCTCACTTGGGCTACATAGTGAGCTCAGGGCCAGCCAGAACTACAAAGTGAGACCCTGTCTCAAAAAAAAAAAAAAAAAATCCACAAATCCCCTAGTGTTTCTATACATTAGTAATGAACTCATTGAGGAATAAATTGGGGAAAACAATAATTCACAATGGCATCAAGAAAGATTAAATACTTAGGAATTAATCTAAAGAAGTGAAAGAGTGCTATAATGAAACTACAGTACTCTGAAAAAAAGAAACAGAAAACATCACAAATTGGAAAGTTAACACCTATTTCTGGGTAAGAATAAGCAGTATATTCAAAATGGCCAAACTTACAAAATATATTTTTGTATGTGATGTAATCTTAATCAAAATTATGATAGTATTCTTCACAGGACCTCAGAAAACAATCTTAAAATTCATAATGAACCACAACATACCCCAAATATAAAAGCAGTCTTGGATAAAACAACAAAGCTGAAAGTATAACAACACTGGATTTAAAGTTATATTACAAAGTCACTAGGATAAAAAAAAAGCAAGGGAATGTTATAAAATAAAGATATGAGTATCAATGGAACAGAAGAGAGAGTGGAAGAACAATTCAAATATATTCAACTACCTCATCTTTGATAAAGGAACCAAAAACACATGGTGGAAGAAAGACAATATCTCTCATAAATGGTACTGGGAAAACTGGCTATCAATATGCAATATATTGACTCTAGATATATCTTTCTCATAGCTTGCTAAACTAAAATCAAAACAGCTCAAATAAATGTTTTGGTTCGGTTTGGTTTGGGTTCTTTGCATATATCTATGTATGTAATTATCTTTTCTTTAAAAATTTAATTTTATTGGTGCGTTATATAAAGACATTATGATCACACAACGCTGACAATTTGTACTAACATGACATAACTTGGTTCTCATTTTCTCCCTTTCCCCTGCCCTCCCTCCCAGCTCCCTCCCACTCCAATATACATAGCTTTGTTTCCACGTTTTGTTTGCTTTTACCATCAAAATTTTTGTTTCCTTTCTTGACTTTCTACTCCCTTTCCCCTTTTCCCCTTGAATATTTTCTTTCTATTTCACAAAACTTATCATACATTTTGGAACTTATTTACACCTTAAGTTTCTCTCAGCCATAAAGAATGATAAATTAGTCATTTATTGTCAAATGGATGTACCTTGAGGACATGTTCATAAGTGAAATAAATAGCACACAGATGTGTAAATACTATATCATTTCTCTAATATAAGAAACTGATCTATTTATCTATTTTTTGAGACTAGATCTTGCTGTATAATTCAGGTTGGCCTTGTATTTACTATAAATCAGGCTGGACTTGAATTCTGGTTGAATCTCTTGTCTCAGCCTCCTGAGTGCTCGGATCTTAAGCATGCACTACTACAATCAGCAAAGAATTAAATGTTAAACCAAAAACATTTAACCTCCTGGAAGATAAGATTGGTAAAAGTTTTAAATTCAAAGGATTAGATTCTGAAGAGAACCCCAGTTGTTGAGAAAATAATTCTAAGAATCAACATATGGAATTATATTAAGTTACAAAGCTTCTGCACAGCAAAAGAAAAAACCAACAGAATAAAAAAAGGTCTGCAGGTTAGAGAATAATTTTACTAGCATCTTCTCAGAAAGAGGATTCATGTCTCAAATAAATAAGCAACTTTAATAAATGAACCCCTCCAGAAAAATAATGAGATTATAACAAAAAAGTAAGGAAATAAATTTTATATATATGGGGGGGGCGGTAGGGTGGGTAGGGCTATGGGAAAAAATGAGAGATAAGTTGTGTCTTATACTGGTACAAATCCCCAATATGGAGTGCAATCATGATGCATATATGTAATGTACCAATAAAGATAAAAAAAAAAGAAAGAAACACACACAAAAAAATAAATAAATGAGGGCTAGGGATTTAGCTCAGTGGTTCTGGCACCTGTCTTGCAAGCGCAAGGACCCGGTTTCGATCCCCGGTAACCACATACAATACTGGGCATGGAGACTCATGCCCAGTAGCAATCAGTACCACATACCACAGTGCCGGGCATGGTGGGTCACGCCTGTAATCCTAGCACTCGGGAGGCAGAGGCAGGAGGATTGCTGTGATGTGAGTTTGAGGCTGAGCTCAGGGCCAGTCTGAACCACAGAGACTCTGCCTCAAAAAAATAAAAAATAAATAAATGAACCCTTCCAAATAAAAGCACCAATCAAAAATGAATGAGAAAAAATTAAAATCAAAGTGAAATAAAGACCTAAACATTAAAAGAGAAATAGTAAACCTGTTGCAGAACAAGTCAAGTAGAATTGGCCTAGGGAAACACTTAGGAACAAAACCTCTATAGCACAATAAAGGATTCAACAACTGGAATCTCATTTTATTAAAAAAATTCTGCACAGCAAAATAAAGCACAGGCAGAATGCAAAAACAAGCAACGATATGGGAAACAAGTCTTTACCAGCTGTTTCTCAGATGAAGGGCTACTATCTAAAATATATAAAGAATTTTTAAAAATCAAGAAACCCCCCCAAATTTAAAGACTCAAAATGGGCATCTGAAATGAACAGACACTTTCCAGAGGAAGAAGTAAAAGCAAGTAATAAGCATATGAAGAAATGGTCAATATCACTGTTCATTTGAGAGATTCAGATAAAAACAACACTGAAATTCCATCTTTTACTCCACAAAGAATAGCTTCTATCTTGAAATTAACCGGCAACAAGTGCTGGTAAGGTGCAGAGAGAAAGGAACCCTTCTCCATTATTGGTGGAAATACAGACTGGTACAATTACTACGGAGATCAGTGTGGAGATTCCTTAAAAACCTAGGATTAGAGGTCCCATTTTACCTGGTATTCCCCAGCTAGGAATATATGAAAGAATTAAAAGACTCATATCACATCAACATATGTATATCCACACTTATAGCACCTCAGTTTGTGATAACTAAATCTTGGAAGCAGTCCAAATGCCCATCAACTGGAGACTGGACAAAGAAGATGTGGTTTTATATAAAATGTTTACTCCAACATAGAGAATGATGTTTGAGTCATTTAAACTCAAATAGACATGCCTTGAGGATGTACTCATTAGTGAAAAATAGGTCACAGGTGTCTAAATACTATATTTTTTCTCTGGTATGATAAAGTGAAGATGTAAATGAGTTGTAGAATATATGATAGTTATGTGAAGTAGAAAATATTCAAAGAGAAAAGAGAAAAGAGGTAAGTAAGGAATATAAAGAAAAAATGCAATGGTTAAAAAATAAGGAAACAAAGCTTATGCATATAGGGTGTAGGAGGCTGTAAGTGAACAGGGGAAACGGGAAAAATGAGAGTTAAGTTATGTCACATACTGGTACAAATTCTCAATGTTGAGTGTGATCAAGATGTATATATAAAATTCAGCAATAAATATTCAAATCTAAATTTTTTAAAAAGATGTTCTTCACAGAACAAGTACAAATGGCCAGTAAATACATGAAAACATGTTCAATATTATTTTCTGTTAGAAAGTGGAAATTAGGGGCTAGGGATTTAGCCTAGCGCCTGCCTTGCAAGTGCAAGATAATATGTTATATATTGTAAAATAGAAAATTCTCAAAGTAAAATAGGGTGAAGGGGGAAAAATGATGAGATTATAACAAAAAAGTAAGGAAACAAATTTTACGTATATGGGGGGGCGGTAGGGTGAGTAGGGCTATGGGAAAAAATGAGAATTAAGTTGTGTCTTATACTGGTACAAATCCCCATTATGGAGTGCAATCATGATGCGTATATGTAATGTACCAATAAATATTTTTTTTAAAAATGATACTGAGCTCAATCCCCAGTAAGCACATATAACAATACCGGGCATGTTGACTCATGCCCACCTGCAATCAGCACCACATACCACAGTTCCAGAAGTGGTGGCTTATGACTGTAAACCCAGCCCTGGTGAGGCAGAGGCAGGAGGATTTCTGAGTTCGGGGCTGAGTTCAAAACCAGTCTGAACTACAAAAGTGAGATCCTGTCTCAAAAAACTGAAAAAAAAGAAAAGAAAATGGAAATTAAAATAACATAGATTCCATTTCACCCCAGAAAGAGTGGTAATCATCAAGAACTCAAATAATAACAAATACTGACCACAAATATTCAACAACTAGGATCTCATCTTATTAAAAAGCTTCTGCACAGCAACAGAAACCAACAGCAGAGTAAAAAGACAACCTACAATGTGAGCAAGAAATTGTATCAGCTGCTCCTGATCAGTAAGAATACTGATCTCTGTCATTGTACTTTGTACTTTGGGATCATGTGACTTGCTCTTTAAAATTTTTACAGAGGTTTGAAGGTTAGTCTCAGGAGAAACTTTAACTTGGACTTTTGGACAATGCTGGAGCTTTGATTCTTTGGGGAAAAGTACTATGTTTTTAGACATCAGCAAAATAGTATTATTTTAAGCAGAATTACTAACTAGTTTATATGGAGATTACATATTTCTGGAGGTGTTTTGAGCTGTCAAGTTGATAAGTGGTAGATTGTGACAAGTAATCACGATATTTCAGTCTAACTGCAATAAGAAATGTACAGAGGATAGTAAAGCCCACTTCTGGGCTTGGGGCTACGTCTAGACGGGTAATGGAGGCATGAGATTGAATACTTCATATGGTTTCTGGCATTGCTCCTGTGTTCTACTTCCTGATCACAGGGAAATAAGCAACCTTGCTCTGAAACTCTTTGGTCGAGACATTCCTGTCTTGGAGCCACCTGAGTATGGCCTGAATCCTCAAAAACTCTAAACCAAATTAAACCTCTTCTAAAACATGGGTGTTGGATATTGTGTCCCAGCAGCAAGAAAGCTGACCAAAATATTGCCTAAGCTAAATTCAGATGTCAGCCACAAATTCATAGAGGTTTGGAGATTTTTCAGATGGAAATGTAAAAAGTAAAATGGCTTTCAGAGTTACAAACTTGATATACAATAGAACTAATCAGAGATATAAAAGTCATTTTAAAGTAAATCTCAGACAATCTCAAGGCTTGGACAAATGACTTAATACACACCAAGAAAGACTGGTCAGTCTTACAGAGATTTCTATGTCTGAACAGGAAAACTAGAATTTGAGTCTAGAACATAAAACAAATGACATTTATACTAACAGATTTAAGTGTCATTCCTAATCTAAGTAACCAGCTTGAAAATACTGCTATATATGACCTCTGCAGAAACATTTAATTTTAGGCTTACCAAATAATTTTCTGAGAAGAATTTAATGTTATAGAAATAATATATATGAGAGTCCCAGTGAGAATGTCTTATAAATTGACTGAAATTTGCTTTGTACACTTCTATCGCCAAAGCAACTAATTAATATGAGAACTTCTGAGGAAAAGACTCATTCACATGATGCTCAAGGCTAAACCACAGAACTTAGAATTTGATACTTTGTTATTCCCCTGCTAGGAATATACATGAAAGAATTAAATGATTCATATCACAGTGACATATGTACATCAATGTTCATAACAGCTCAGTTAGTGATAGTTTAATCTTGGAAACCATGCGGATCCCCATCAACTGGAGACTGGATAAAGATATGATTTTTGATAAAATGGAGCATTTCTCTGTCATAAAGAATGATGTTTGAGTCATTTAAACTTAAATACTTAAGGCCATACTCCTAAGTAAAATAAATAGGTCACAGATGTGTACTACAATATCTTTTCTCTAGTATGAGAAATTGAAGATAAATGAATTCTAGAGTGTATGATAAATACTGTGAAATAGAAAATATTCAAGTGGTAAAGGGAGTAGGAGCATATAACAGAGGGAAATGTGATTTTAAAAAGGAAACAAAGTTTATGCATACAGGCAGTGGGGATTATAGGGTGGGCAGGGAAATGGGAAAAATGAAAATTAAGAAGTGTCATATACTAGTACAAATTTTCAATGTCAGTTGTAATCATGAATATATATGAAATGTACCAATAAGAGGAAGAACATAATTTGATAAATTCAATAAGTCAAATTTTACTTTCTAAGTTGTCTAAGTTGACTGTAGTAACCCCTTTTTGCCTAGAACTAACCAAATTCACTATTTATGGAGGTTTTTTTTTAATTTCACCAATACCAAGAAGCTAAACCCTTGTATTATTCCAGCTTTCCCCACCAAAAAGGACAAGAAAAGACAGTTTGCAAGAACATTAGGGAAATAAGGAAACAAATTTAGTAATTATAATTTTAATAATAGCACATTTCTAAAGTGAGATATTTAATATTAATGTAGCAGAAAAATATACATAAACTCCAAAACTATACAACTAAAGCTCTTTAGTAGTGATTTTAACAAGTCCTTCTCATTTCTTATTTTAACCACTGTATAGAATTTGTACACAGTTTTCAGATTTTAAGGTTCCATAAAGAAATATAATAAATGACACAGACATAAACATAAATGACAGAGCTGGGCATGATGGCACATGCCTATAATCTCAGCACTGCAGAAGCTGAAGCAGAAGCACTACCACAAATTCAAGGCCAGCTTAGGCTACGTATTCAAGGCAAGCATGAACTAGATAGTGAGACCCAGTTTCAAAAAATAAATACATAATGTAAACAGTGTTAAATGATGAGTATTTACAGTAAAATTCAAATCCATGTTTGTAATTCTTAATACCAAAACCCTGAAATACTATGCTTACCAAAATATGTGAATATTTGTAGGAATGTGATTTTTAATGGCAATAAGATAAAATGATATAAACAGCATTACTAGTGGAATCATAGCTGTAAGAAGTACAAAACTTTTTCAAATAAAGAAGGGATCAATTTGTAACTATTTTCTGTGATGTCAAGTCATATATTTAGGCTCAACTAACATTTCTTTAGGGATTTTATGAATTTATAGTTTATGGAACTCGGCAAGAAACAAGTGAACAAACAAGCAAACATAAATTTGGAAAACCTGAGAAAACTATGGATTTGAAGCCTTCAGACAGAGAAAATGAAATATCTGCACCATGGAATCATTGTAAGAACATACTGTAGATTTATACAGTATTGTACCAATGAAAATAACTTTGAATTGGTGAAAGATATAGAAAAACACTTCCATTAATCTGGAAGGAAGGATTTCCCCACAGACTGACACAAGACAAAACAGGTTCACCCAAGATGCAAAGAATCCTTCCTCCTTCCAGCTACTTAAGTGTGTACAGTGTAATGATTTGCAGGAACTGTTAGAAAAATTTCAAATACTTCATGGTTCATGCAAACTAACCATCAGTTTAAGTTTTTTCTAAAAATCTTGAATTCGTAAGACATATGATTCTGATTTAATTTTAAAAACACTGTTCATGTATTTTCACAATTTTGATTTTAAAATCTTATTTACATGTGTTAAATATCAACAGTACATCACATACAACACTGGCATAACATCTGTACTTGGTTTTCTGGTACCACAGTCATTTAGGTACCATTATGCTGGGTGTTTTCCTTAGCACATGGTTGCCACTTATTCAGTTAATGTGAGGCACTGCTGTGGTATACCAGTGCAGCAGTCGCACAGACAGTCGCTGTCTGACAGCCAATCAGTAGTACAACAAGCAAACACCCAACAAAGTGTATCCTAAAATGTAGTATTAGAGACAGTTTTAGTGGTTAATTTGAGTTCCCGGTGCTCTGATTGGGTAAATAATGTGATCCATTTTTACTTACAGTTATTAATTCAATATTGAACCCAAAAGTTCCTCTACTCTTTCAAGTTTCTACATCATGTTCATTAGAAAAAATAAAAGCATAGTGAGGCAGGATTTTAAAGAACAGTTGTCTACATTACTCCAGATATTCTCGATACTGTGCAAACAAGTCCTAAGGCAGACAGAGAAGAGTAACCAACATACCTACTCTCTTGGCCATACAAATGTATGACCATCAGGCTGTTTTGGATTCAATGACTGATTTTATATTAAGAAAACATTGTAATTATAAATATTTATATTATTTAAGGCTAGTGAAATTTCATTTTTATTTATTTGAATTCCAAAGAGCCTCAATAACATTTCATTTCTAAAATGTATTTTCTGGGGTTTAAAAATGAATTGCAACCACTTATATATAATTAAGTTATCTTAAGAGCTGTGAGCCTCTGGCTTGATGTACTTAATATTGACTGTAAGAAAAGTCTTGCTTAATAAGTTTTATACATAAATTATTTTCTAAAAAGGTATATCCTCAACTTAATTTAATCATGTTTCAATAATCTAACTAAAGATTTATTTTAATAGCTATCTCTATAATTAACAACAGTTACTTCTCTCAGTTCAGATTTTATAACTTGTTACTAAAATTTGCTGTCTGTAATGTAAAGAATAAATGAGAAATAATTTAGGTCTAAATTATTTTTCAACCAATTAATTATACTTGGTGGTTTTGCTTAGTATTTTGAACATTACTTGACTATGTCAGTCAAACAATTTCTTGTCCTAAATAGCAATCTAGCTGAGACTTCAGAGTTACCAGAATAAAATCTAAAAATCATTTTGCAGAAAATCAAATAAGATATGGAATAAAAATTTCATTGTAAAGCAAGAAAAATTTGTGATAATTTTCTATAATATAACACATTTTAGCACTTTGATTGTTGAAGCAATTCTAAATAACACATCTTTTTTATAATAGCACTTTTATAATAATTTCTTATAACAGAAGTGCTATTATTACAAAGATGGCATAATAGTGGCATCATTATTGTTGAATTTTTCTTATAACAAAAGTTCTAAATAAACCTAGCTATATTTTTAAAATTTCAAATTGCTTCCTTTTCAAAACCTGTTTTGACCAGTAACTTTCATATGGTCACATTACAAATAATCTTATGCATGCTGATCAAAAATTGAAAGATATGTCCAGTATAGACAAAAGGACCTGGGACATCTGCTGCTTAGCTGGAAGTCAAAAGACTCAAGTTATATTTTCAAATGTAGCATTAACTACTGAGTGACAGAGAGCACGATGACTCTCCTGTGAGATATCTTCTGTTACCATTCTACAAAAAATGTGGGGGAAAGTCTGTAAAGAGACACAGTGAATTCCCTCCTTTACTAAATAATGCTCATTTGATCACAAATCTTAACTATGACTTCTTTTCAATATTTGTTTGAACTCATCGATGTGCTACTTTGTAATTGTTAGATTTATTTTACTGAAATAAATTTATGTTCTCAAGTTAGAAATAAAGGTAAAGGGTTCCTTTGAAAAACATATTCCTTGAAAGGTCAGCTTAAATCCCTGAATATAATAGATAATTTAAAATGTTTAATTAAAATGCATCTGATAAAAGTGCTAAAAATCCAAGCAGAAGCAGTGCTTCATTCTAAACTTAGTAGAAAAGTATTCATGGAACTGAAATATTTTTCAGTGTGAAGTAAAGCAATAAAATATTGGAATAAGGTTAGAGCTGATAAAAGATATAATGTTCAATAACAGTAAAAGTTCAAAAAATAGCCTTAAAAGAAATCTTACATCCACATCAAGTATTTTGCTATAAAATTCACTTCTCATTCAATATAGTATATATTGCTTTGCCATATATTTAGAGAGTACTGATCAGAAGAATTTAACATAAATGGATGATTGAATAAGTGTTTGTAAAATTCCACTTATTACAGATATTTTATAATCCTTTCCAATAAGCTTTCAGTGGGAAAAGAGCAGAGAGGAAAAAGCTTAAGTTTCAGAGCTATGGACATTTTTACATTGTACTAAAATTCTACATAGTTTTAGTTGGCTATATTTACATTATACCAACTGATTAGAAGATAGTTTGAGAAACAATAGAGTTAAGAAATTCAATATACTCATACTCTCTGTAGGCTTTTTTTTTTTTTACTTTTTTAGCCTGTTGTGAATGCTTTCAGTGTATATTTTAATAATATAAACATTATTATTATTTTGGTACTGAGGATCAAATTCAGGACTTGGCGCTTACCAAGCTGCTAGTGATCTGGTGAGCCACATCCTCAGACTAAGCTGGGGACTTCGTTATAATGAGTATATTCATGTAATGTGAAATTGTGCAAATGTGTATTACACATACATACATAACAAACATAATTCATTACCACTTACAAAAAAAGAATAGTTTTAGGGCTATGACCATACATTGATCATTCACCATTAAAATAGAATTCATTGATTGGTAACATATTTTAAAATTTTGAATACATGCAAAAAAAATCACACAATAAAAGTTTTTCACTCAAGAATAAGAGGACAAAACAGAACAGAAAGAATAAAGACAGAATAGGATTTCAAGTAATAAATTCCATTGATTATGGATTATTATTGATTATGGTGATTTAGATCAGTGGTTCTGGCACCTGCCTTGCAAGTGCAATAGCCCAGGTTCATTCCCTGGTAACCATATCGCACAGTGCTGGCACTTGGTATTACAATCTTCCTCTGCAGGAGGATTACTGAGTTTGAGGCTGAGTTCAGGACCAGCCTTAACTACAAAGTGAAATCCTGTCTCAACAAAACTAAATAATAATAATTTCCATTTATTCTTGTGCTAGAGATTGAACCCAAAAATCCATGCATGTTAAGCATATGCTAAATGCCTGAGCTGCATCACCAGAAAATGATTATTCCTAATTAATAAGAGAGCGACTCCAATAGGGGACTCACAGCTCCCATCTGGTTCCATTAGTATACACTCACCCACACATATCTATTTAGTAAATTCTGTTGGATAAGCCTCAAAGAAAATGGCCTTACATATCAAATGAATTAAGTATAGTTTCCAGTGAGAAATTTAGTTGTCTTTTGCTTTGAGTGGGATCAAAGTTTAACATGCATTAAATATCTATTTATGTGTCAAGTTCCATTATGGTTATTTGACAAGATATTTTATTCAATCTTTACTATTCTCAGCATAATTATTATTATCCAATGAGAAAAATAACATTGAGAGAAGGTAAGCCACTCATCTCTATTCACCCAAGCTGTACTACAGCTTCTTAACTATAACTCTCCATTTCATAAAAATGGATTGATCAAAGAGCGCTGGGATCTAAGAAAGGATGGAAAAATGTAAGTGGACCCATCTCGACTATGGAAAAGTTCCTCTAAGTGCTATGTTCAGTTAAAAGCAACAATGATCATGGGAAAACACATACAACAGAAGAAAAGAAGATCATAAATATCACCAAATATAATTCTTTTAATTTTAAAAAAAATTGGGTAGTATCTGGGATCAAACACAGGCCCTTGTGCTTCCAAGATAGAGGTGGTGCCACTTGAGCTAAATCCCCAGCTAAATCTTTTGTTTTGTAGATAGCAACAATAAGTACAAAAGAGATAACTGCATGAGATTTGAATTCAGATTTGAATCTTGGGCTCATAACCCCAATCTGGATCTGTCCTCTGTAGGATAGTATTTTTTCAAGGACAGCACTTGTTAAATTTTAACTAGTTTCGTGTCAATTAGGTCACAATAAAAACAAAGCTGAGGTTGCCTTCTCCTATCATAATGTTAATGCACAATACATACATAATATATAATAATGATACATAATATTAAGCTGAAAAAAATTATTTTTCCAGAAGCATTTTATGGAGGTATATCATAACCTTAAGAAAATCACGTGACCACTGTAGTCTCAAGAACTCATGCCTTACTTAAACTAAATCAGGCCCTTGTTTAAAATCATATTGAAATTTTATCAAGTATAGAATATCTTATCTCTCTTTGGCCCTAATGCCCTTTTTAGATCGCCTTTTTTTTTTTTTTTTTTTTAGTTTTTTTTTTAGTTTTTTGAGACAGGTTCTCACTTCGTAGTTGAGGCTTGTCCTCCACTCAGCCTTGAAATCAGCAATCCTCTTGACTCTGCCTCTGGTGGGATTACAGGAGGGAGCCACCACAGCCAGAACTGTGGTTTGTGGTACTGATTGGTGGTGGGTATTAGTCACCACATCCAGCATTGTCATATGGGGTTACCAGAGATTGAATCTGGGTCCTTGCCCTTGTAAGGCAGGCACTGGAACCACTGAGCTAAATCCCCAGCCCCTTACAACACATATTTCATGCATAAAAATATATGTAAGATTACTTTAAAACAAATGTATTGAAATGTCACTCTTAAACAGTTTAAAATAAATTTCAATTCCCCATTGCTTCATTTGATAATAAAATCTAACCACAATCCTAATAATACTTAGAAATGAGGACATGTTAAAAAAATTTTGAGTTATTTGTAATGATTATGGTACAATACAAAAATATGAAAGATTTATATTCATACCAGTTCCAAAGCACTACTTGCAGTCCAGTGGTTTGTTGCATGCCTTAATAATTAAATGCAGGGCTGGGGATATAGCTCAGTGGTTCCGGCGCCTGTCTTGCAAGCGCAAGGACCTGGGTTCAATCCCCGGTAACCACATAACAATACTGGGTGTGGAGACTCACCCCAGCAGCAACCAGTACCACATACCAGTGCCAGGCGTGGTGGCTCACGCCTGTAATCCCAGCACTCGGGAGGCAGAGGCAGGAGGATTGCTGTGACATGAGTTTGAGGCTGAGCTCAGGGCCAGCCTGAACCACAAAGTGAGACCCTGTCTCAAAAAACCTTAAAAAAATAAATAAATAAATAAATAATTAAAAGCAATGTTAAATTTCATATGTCAGTGGAAATAAAAATCTAGCTTTTTTTTTTTTTACTATGACTTTCATCCCCCTACTGCTTGTGAATCCTAAATTAAAAATTCTTGATTTTGGGGCCAGGGATTTATCTGTGATTCTGGCGCCTGTCTTGCAAGTGCAAGGGTCTGGGTTCAATCTCTGGTAACCACATACAACAATCCTGGGCGTGGAGACTCATGCCCAGCAGCAATCAGGACCACATATCACAGTGCTGGATGTGGTGGCTCACTCCTATAATCCCAGCACTCGGAAGGCAGAGGCAGAAGGATTGCTGTGAGTTTGAGGCTGAGCTCAGGGCCAGCCTGAACTACAAAGTGAGACCCTGTCTCAAAATTTTTTTTTTTAATTTTAGGAAAAGTTTATGTGATGATGTGATTAGAAATAAAAAGAAGTTCTGGAAGCTTTATTTCTGATCTGAGAATATTATAACATGAAATAATAGAATTTCTATATCCCAAAAGTTCTCAAAAGTTCAGGGCAGAATGCATTTGTTCCAAAGTTATGTTTAATATTACATATTTAATAAGGAGTTTCATAAGGCTAAGACTTGAATCTATTGGAATTTCTTAGAGCTACCCTCTCTTAGAGCTAGACTTACAGTGTCCATGAGAGGAGGGATGGGCCATTAAAAAACGTGAAACACTGGAAATGAGTTGAATTTGTTCAACCATCAAGCAGCATGGAGACCAAGCAAGGATGGTTCTAAGATAATAAAGCCAATTAGTGAATCAAAGAATAGGAGTCACATTTTGAAATGAAAGAGTGATAATTTTAGGCAGCAAGACCAAAACTGGAATATAGAAGTGATAATGTTATGCAGTTTAGACAGAAGATGTTAAAAAACTAAATAGCAAGAAAAATCACCTCTACAAAAATAGCTTACTGAATTAATCATTTGCTCATTTTTAGATCTTGAAGATTCTGACTCACCAGTTTATCATTGTATACTATTAAGTTTTGCTTTTGTTGTTTTCAGTCTTATTCTGTAATTGCTTCATTCTGTCATTTCAATTGTTATTTTTTATTTTTCATAATCCACAGTTGCAATTTTTGTTCTCACCCACTAATGCTATTATTTTCCCATACTGTAACAAAGACTCATTTGCTTAAATGGTTTCCTAATTTTTGAATTCTTATTCGTTCATTACCACTCCATATCTTGAGTACAGACTATGAGTTCATTATGAAAAAATGCCACAACCGATATGGGACTTCTTTGCACTAAGTTAATTACACACTGGTACTGATTTCTGGTACTAATATGCCATAATAAAAGACAGCATTCCAAAACCATCCGTGGCTGACACCCATAATAGAAGAGAAGCTCTTTAAACACCAAGATATCACAAACTACAGACACGACCACCATCACACTGAGCCTTGGCATCTTCACTTAAATAAAGAGGATAAAATTTAAAATATCTTGCAGAATAAAAAGTTCAAAACTTATTACCATGACTAGTCATATGTATTGGGTGTTTTTCTTGAGTTTTGCCAAATATCTTGAATCTGTGTGTTTAGTATTTGTAAAGTTTACATTTTTTCATGATTATCTCCTCAGATATGTTGAGCATCCTCATTGCTGTCCTATTGGTACCTCAGCAAAGTACACTGCTCCTTTCCCCTTCAGTCTTTTTCCATTGTTCTCATTTTGGTTATTTCCTAGTGGTGATTTCAATTTAACTTAATGATTCTCTTGTATTCTAAATTGATATTAATCCTAGACAATTTATTTTTCATTTCAGATATTATATTTTACTTACCTAAGTACAGGTCTTTGAACTGTGTTACTTGGTTCATTTAACATGCCTACCCTCGAACATAAAGGGCTATTTCAAACCTCACTACCAAAAAAAAAAAAATAGATTCTAGGTCTTTTTATATTATTATTTTATTTCTTTGTATTGTCAATCCTTTCTTCTAACTTCATAAGGGCATAGATTTAATTATTAGAACTGTTTTAGTGTGCTTGTTTGTCACCTCTACTATCTTTATACCTGTTTACTAACTTAGTTATGAATTATGATTTTCTCTTGTTCCTATGCCCAATTTTTCACCAAATATGAGACACTTTGTCCTTTACATTTCTGTGTCCTAAATTTTGTTACATTCCTTTTAATATGGCTGCCTTTGTTACAGCCCATAAAGAAATTAGAAGCAGTTCGAGTGTGTAAGGTTTGCTCCGTGGTTTGTTAGCAGTGGCTAAAGAAAGCCTTTTTAGCAGAGGATTATACTCAGAGTCCTTGCATTAGGTTTTTCCTCATTCTGACTAGAAGGAGCACAAGCTATTCTTAGCCCAATGTGAGCTCCTAGTATAGTTCTCCTTCCTCTAGTACAGTTTTTATTTTTATGGCTGCAGGTATTGTCACCCACATAGAAGAATAAGAGAGACCATGCAAGACATTTGCAGAGGTTGCTTTCTGTGGACACTCCTCTGTCGTACTGTGTCCCATAATTTCCAGACTCTTGTAATCCCCCCAAATCACAATATTGCCTCCTCAACTTAGCAAGACCAGTAGATTCCATTTGGATTGTTCTTCCTTGGGCTACATCCAGCGATTTTATTCCAATCAATAAATTGAGGCAGTTGGAGGGGTATTCATGTTTTTCTTTTCTCGGGCCTCATTTTCCTATGTCAATTGTCCAAAATGTGAAAAAATTTAATTCATCATCCAGGTCTTAAGTAAAGATGAAAGGATAAACAAAGTCTCTACCATTTCTTTCTTAAAAACTGAAATCTTGACTTCCATGTAAATACTTAAATGTTGAATAAGATAGCTTTCTTCTGAATTTCCACACAGTATGTAATAAAAGCAACAGGTATCATAAACAAGAAGAATATTTTAAATGAAGTAAAATCAATAAGAATGCAAAGAAATAAAATTATCAAATTTCATTTAAAATAAACTTCAGTGTAATAAAACAGTCAATGTTAGATAACATAACCACTATTCTCAGGCTTTTATTGACAGAGATGCTTTTATAAAATACTATTTTGTTGACATATATGTTTGATACATTTTAACAGGAGATTCTGCTCTATCATTAAACACTGACTGGAAGACAGCTTTTTAAATCACTCATTTTTTTAAGAAGAACTGAAATATGATAGCTAAAGATAACATTTCTAAAATTTTATTAGTCATGGTGCTAAGAGTCAATGAAGAAGACAGGTCTGTTCTCTCTGTATGAATATAATAATATCAAGTAAACACCTTAACTTTGTATGTTGGTTACCTCTGTACTGCAGAACAAAACACTTTTGAGAGTGGCTTTTGCACGAAAACCTGTTACTCATGTCTGAATGCTACGTACCAAAATAAAGTAAAACACAGAAGTTAGGATTCTTCAGTAGAAAAAATGGTTTTAAAACCTCATGATCTCTCTTACAACTTTGTAATGTTGCATAAATCATTTCTCAGTTTCACTATTGACCTAAAGAATAATTTAATCAGATATGTGGAATGTGAATTTACAACAACATATTTTTGTCAGTAAGTATTCACCCCTTATAAAGACTCACCAAGACAATCTACTTGTCTTTCTTAATTTTGTGAGATAAGCTCAGAAATTCACATTATGCTAACAAGCAACATTAAATTTTCATTTAAGAATAAATTTGATATAGTTTCTAAAAATTGTTATTTTGAATAGAAAACAAATAGCACCAGTTTCTGAAATGTTCAATGCATACTTTTTACTATTACATGTAATCATGGAAATATGGATTATCAAAAAAATATTTTTCATTTCTAACAAATTATTTAAGCAGTATTTAATGGGTGAATTTTAAAAAATTAAAGGAGGTTTTAAAAATATTTGTTATTGTACATATGTCACTTTTTCTCATAATCCTGGGATTACAAAATTTTATCACTATTTTGCACTTTAAAAACTCTACGCCTATAATTGTGGAGGGTTCCAATAATGAAGAATTGAATCCAAAGCTCTTCCTCTGAGCTCCATTCCTAGGTTCTCCCTCTTTAATCTGAATTTTGTGACAGTGATCACTGAACTGCCACATTGCCCAGGATGATTCCAACTTACGATCCAATTGCATCAGCCTCCAAAAGATCAGGATTATCTTAATTACCAGTAAAATCTTCTTAATATGTACAAGTGTAAATATATAAACCTTTTGGCCTTTACTTCTAATTGATAGACACATTAAATAGTAGCTCCTTTGTATACAGAAAATATATACGCAGAAATAAATAAGAAAATGTGTTTTGGATACATGAAAGCAATAACAAAATAGTCTTAAGGAACATGAAATTTTATATAAACTTTTATAATTTGATTCATATGAAATATATATAGACATATTTAGATATATTTATAGATATATAGATATTATACAGGATTTTAAAGTAATTTTATTCCTGCCATAAAACATTGTCTCATAATAATAAACATAAATTTTAATATCAATTCAGAATCAGTCCAATAGGCTAGAAGGTAAGAAAAGTACATGCTGTATATATTTACAGCTATAACTAGCACTACAAGAGAATTAAAAAGAAATGAGGCTATAAATGAAAGGCTTTTATGGATGGATCACTTCTAAGTGATATATGTGATACAAATGATTAGCATTAACTGATCTCCTTGAAGAATGTACTGGTATAATTCATTATAATAGCTTCGAAGTGCAATTAGTGAACTATAGTGTAAATGACACTGCTGTTCACAGACCAACCCATAAGAGTAATTATATTTTGAAAACTACTTAGTGAAAAATTGATTGAATGAGTCCTATGGGCATAGATAATTGAGATAAAAATATGTAAACAAAATGCCTATTAATAGGCTTGATGGTACATTTATATATTTACAAGGTTTGTTGATGCATAAATTTATAAAAGGAGTCTTTTAAAATTTCTCCTCTTTTAAAATAAATACTCCTAACTTATGAAAAACTATATTTTATTTATTAATGCTAAATTATTTTTCTGAATATAATGCAATGCAATAGTATGAAAACAGAACATTTAAGTTTAATACCATGGTAAAAAAGAAATTAAAGAATAAGTTTTAAATATCTTAGAAGTAAGACTACAATATTTTTATACATTAAAAGAGTACTGATAAATCAGTATTGAAGATTGAACAATATAAAAACAAAAATGACTATTTACACAAAATAATAACTTAAAAACTCTTGTCTAAGTGTTCTTATGTTACTAACAAATAGATATGTTGCAAGTTAATTATTCTAATCTCAAGAAGATATCTAAATATGATGTATATGGCTTGTATAGCCCATACTTATAAAAGTATGCTTTCACATACACACATGTAGAGGCAACCAAACATAGATGAGTACTAGACCAGGAGTATCAACTATAATTGTTCTGTTCTAGCTTAATGACCATAATAAAGTTTCAGCTTTTAGTTAGCTAGTGCAAATATATACACATATATACCAGGCAAAGGAGAACCTAAGTTTAGTGCTTTGTAAAATTAATATTTTGAGCTAGATATTATCTAAATTGCAAGCCGCATAAGCCAGTAACCAATAGGTGAGATTCAGACATCAGCTAGATATATTCCTGATCCTGTTTCACACAGTTTACAAGTGAGGCTATGCTTAGCAAATCTGATGAGCTTCATTTTTCTTAGTTATGAAGTGAGATGTGATCATTTATAACTTATAGAAAGAAAGTACATCACTGCATGTGAGCACTTCAAGGAGATATTGGATCTCCTTCCCACTTTTCTTGCCAGCAGCCAGGAGATTAAACAGGCCACCACTCTTGTTGTAAGTATTGTGCCACAATAGCTCAAAGCAACAGGACTAAGGAAATATTGACTATAAGCTCTGCAATCAGGAGCCAAAATATATGCTCCTCTTTATAAGTTGATCGTATCAAGTATTTTTGTCACATGATGGAAAGCCAACTAACAGGATATAAATAATGTCTCTTGGCATCTCACTAATCTACACTATGAAATTTATGTTGCTTTAATTTTAAAAGAAAATAAGAAGCATTAGAATATTTTGTAGTAGATTTTCCCTTGATCTGAGGAATATCTGGTATAAAAGAAGAAGAAGAAAGTTCATTACAGATATATAAAAATCATTATCTTTTCATGGTGTGAGAAAAGGACGATGTAAATGAATTCTAGTGTATATAGCCGATATTGTGAAATGGAAAATAGTTAAAAGGAAAGAGAGTGTAGGGGTAAATAATGAGGGAGGGAAATGAGACAGTAATTTTAAAAAGGAAACAAAGCTTATGTATATAGGGTCAGGAGAAGGGGAAAAATGAGAATCAAGTCATATCATATTCTAGTACAAACTCTCAATGTTGAATGTAATGATGATGTGTATTCATGTTGTACCAATAAAGATTTGAATTTAAAAAAAAAAAAGTTCACCAAACAAAATTTTCAAATGTTTAAATGAAAAGTATGGGTAGTTCCAAACAAGGGTGACTTTCTTTACCTTCTGATTCATGATTTTAATTTTCACCTGGTAAAATTTCCCTAAAAAAATTACTATTTAGTTTATTTTTCATTTAAAATCTAATCTTTTACACAATAACATTATATCTTTTTATATCAAACATCAGTGCCTCAAGTCTCTTCAGGACAAATAACACATCTTCATGCTCAAAATATTATATGATGAATGTATTCCTAGGTTTCTGCTTTCACTTTTGCTTCTTGATGTCTTATCCAAAATAATGTAATAATAATAAGCCTAATATTGAACAGGAGTGTAAATAGGTCACAGATGTGTAAATATCATATCTTTTCTCTAGTATGAGAAAATGAAGATATAAATGAGCTCTAGAATGTATGTTATATATTGTGGAATAGAAAATACTAAAAGGGAAATGGGGTGAAGTGGTAAACAATGAGGGGAAAAAATGAGATTATAACAAAAAAGAAAAGAAACAAAGCTTACGTATATAGGGGGCAGGGGTGGTAGGATGGGTAAAGATGTGGGAAAAAATGAGAATAAAGTTGTGTCATATACTGGTACAAATTCTCATTGTTGAGTGCAATTATGATGGGTATATATAATGTACTAATAAAGATCTTATAAAAAATAATAATAAGCCTACCACCAATTCAGTAACAGAAACTTAATAACTAACTACTGCTTACTAAAACTATCCGGTGATTACTCTGTAGTTTAAGGATCTATAGAATGTCTGTACAAATAAGTTATCAAGAAGTAAAAGTGAAAGTAGTAACCCTTGAATACATTCATCATATAATATTTTGATCATGAGGATGTGTGGTTTGTCATTAAGAGACTTGATACACTGATGTCACAGCAGTCACCAGATAGTTTTAGTAAAAAGTAGTTATTTTTTGAGTTTCTGTTTTTTGATTGGTGTTAGGCTTATTATTATTATTGTTATTATTATTATTATTAATTTTGGTTATCTATGGCAATCTTGACCATAATCCTAAAAAAAAACTGCAGGGTAATATTTCCATTTTATGCCCTCTTATCCCCAAATAACTCCCACTCAGACAGAACGCATCTATCCAAAGGGCAGTGGCAGAACAAGGATTCAAATTCATCTTTTTCATGTATAAACAGTATATCACAAAGTATGGCTTCTAAAGTTGTATGTGCCCCTAGGATAGCTTGAGAAATTCCAATCCAAGATGTCATTGGTACTAACCTTTAAATGTAGAGGAAAATGTGTGTTTGTAAGCTAATGCAACATAATAAATTAACACAAAGAGGGTGATTTTTTAAAAAATACTGTTAGTGCATTACAGTTTTGGTGAATTTGAATTCTGGCAATGACTTGACTTAGTCTTTCCCTTAGAGTCTCACAAGATTCTGACCAAACCTGTGCTTTCCTCTGGAAGTTAGACAAGGAAAGTCCTCACATCTACACTCAGGAGGATTTCTCAGACTTAAACAGCAGTCACTTCCATGTGGCTATAGAATTTCCCTTTTTTTTTTTTTTTTTTGCTCAAATTTTAAACTGTATGTCTGTAGAATGCAATTTGATTCACTAATTAAAAACTGTCTCTGAAAGCTGCCTTCAGCTCTAAAGTCTACCTGCAGTTCCTCAACACAAGAGCTTCCTTTCTGATGACCAGACAATACCTGCAAGATTTCTAAGTACCCAGGCACTACTGTGTGTGGTGTCCCACCTTTCTCTAAGGCCACACATCTTCAGTAACCAGGAAGCAATTGCCAAAAATAACAAATTTTGTACACTTCACAAGAGTAGGTAGAGCTTCAGTGGTGGGGCAGAAGTGTTTTATTTTGAACATTAAATTCTGGCGGCCTTCCCATCTAGAAGGCAGGCATTTAAAAGCTAGAATTCATTTAAAATCTACTGTAAGTCAGGTCATGGTTGGCACTGTCACAAATGTTATCTCATTTAATTATTTATTTATACAATCACAAACACTGTAAAAATAAACATTACTGCTCAATAAAAAATTAACAGCATAATTACAAGGAATCTTTATATAACAAGGAAATTGAAACTATAGACAGAGAATGTTTTTACAGCTCTCTGTGCTTCTGGATACCTACAGAGAATCCTTATTGTAGAAGTCTCTGGAGTATCAATTAAAGAAATAATGCATATAAAATAATGACAATGATCAACATGTATTTCACATTTGCTAAACCTCAAGCACTCTTAGAAGTTATCTCATTTACTCTACACAACTGCCAACATGAGAAGTATGCATTTTATAAAAAATGAAAAACTGTACTCTGAAGGTTAAGTGATTTGCCAAAGTTACCCAGCACCTGAGTCAAATTTTAAATCCAGGGAAGATGAGTCCTTGAATCCAGCAGTAAGAACCAATTAGCACTTTCTTCTAAAACAAGGGAACTTTATCTTTGAATAGCATTTATTGGTTTCTTAAAATGTAATTTATAAACACAAATCATTTGTGCTGACACTGAAGACAAATCCAATAAGAGCTGAATGAATCCTTTATGATTAAAATTCCACATTTTATATATATATATGTCATCCCTATTTCTTCATTTCCCAATGTATGTTTAAAATTTACTTGTGAAGTCTCTTTGAAAAGGTACTATTCTACATTTTCAAGCCTTTCTTTACATATGAAATAAAGCAGCACTATCACTTCTAATAACCTCCTTAATCCAAGTTTTTTGAAATGGTAAATTGCTGCGAGACGAAAAGTAGATCTCATATTTCTTGAGGCTAAATTCAGTACTCAGCTACAAATAAAGTCATAAGGTCTCCTGGCTGAGCCTTTTATGTTATTTTAATTATGTTTAAACTACTATTGTTACTGCTGCCTCTACAGATCCATATAGTATCATAGGAAATCTGGTTTTGAGAGCATCCACATTTGTTTTTTCCCTAATCAATCTTGACATTAATTTCATGTTCATTCCTGCTGACTTTTAGATGTTCTATGCTCTAGGATCTTTAGATTGGTCTACAAATTTGTTTAAAAATCAAACTTTGATCATAAAGATTCCCCTAATATTCTACCTCATTTGAAAAATGTCTCAGATGCTCCAATTGGAAATTCCGGAAAGGTGCTGGGTGTATGTGCAGTCACACAACTGGGGTTGAAACTAAGCTCCATTGCTCTGTTTGTGGTCCCACAGATGCCCTAGACAAGCTTTTGCTCTACCATGTCTCTGCAGCTGTTGGTGGCCAACAGCTCTCTATAGGGAGCTCAAGAGTGGAAAAGCAGCCAATTATGCATGGTGCAATTTACCTCTGATTGATGAAGGTCTAAGAATCAGAAACATCAGAAACAATTAATTTGTATCAAGACTCCTGTGGGCCAAAAAGTAAGATATGGTGCCACTGTTATCCAATTTTAATTTTTGCCTTCATCAATCATCTGTATTCCTACATGTACTTTGTTTTCAGAATTAACTTTTTCTGCCATGAACGTTAAAAGATGCAGCAGAAAAGCTTTTGGAAAATACTCATTGATAAAACTCACATATAACTGCACTACATTATACCTTTTTCAATTTGATAATAGTAAGACATTTTCCTTGCAATTGCAAGGAAGGATCTATAGAAACTCTTTGTAAAATAAAGCACTTTGTTTTTATTCATGTAAGAAAGATTACAATGGCCAGGAGAAAGGAAAAAGAACAGTGACTGCTTCGTAGGAGGAGAGAAACAGCAGGAGCAATTTAAAATAAAAATAACTAAAGATGCCTTAACTTTATAGTTAAAAATGAAATGAAAATTGCAAAAACAATTTGTGGCAGGAAGCCTTTAAAATATTCTAAGGACTGTGCTTATTTTGCATAAACTATGGCCAATCTTTAAAATAGTCCATTAAGTCTGTCTATCTGATTCAACACTATTGTAGGCAAAAGCCTCTCAATTGTGAAATTGTAGAAGGATGAGTCTGTCAAAGTCTCATCTAATTACAGGAGCAAATTACAAGTTCATAAACCTCACAAAGCATTAAACTATCTTTCCTTATTAAGAAATCTCACAGCTCAAACCAGGAATGTTATTTAATGCATTCATTTTTTTTTTACTATTCTTGGCATGTAATTGCCCTTTACTTGTCAGGATGCACAAAACAAAAGGAAATGGCATCAATCACTTTTTATTGATCAAATGTTTCAATTAGTTTTAATCTTGTTCATACACTTTTAAAAGATGATTTAACATGAATGTAATCATTTACATTTGCTTTGTAATTATCTGTTATTGCTTCCTATTCTTATTGATGTAGAAAATGAAATAGAGGTAAAATGGCTCACGTCAAAGTATGTTGGGAGCTAAGTCAGTAATTTGTAGCTATTTATAAGACTCAACAGTACTCCAATATGCTAGGTATTAATAAACAATGCTGATATTGCATACAGCACTTCAGTCTATGCACAGACTTCCATGATTCAAACTTGTAGTGTGAGCAGCAAAAAGTCTTGAGATAACTGTCAGTTAGTTTTACTGATTTTTTTTCTTTTTATATCAATTAACAACAAACCAGTCTAAATAGCAAAGAGTCCTGTATTTGCCACTCACTGGAATAACAAACTCACAAAATCTGTTCATTCTAGGAACTCAAAATTTCTCGCTCAATCACAAAACTGGTTTCCTGGTAATAACATAGGTCACTATCTTGTACTGTTCATATTTAGCTGCTGAAATTAATATATTAACATTTTCATTGGTTTAACAAATAGTAAGTAACCACTATGTGATAGGTATTTTCCTAAATACACTGAATCATTTTTTAAAAAACTGGTTTAGGACTCGTAATCTAATAAATTAGATATTTACAATGTTTTTCTGCCCTTAGAGCTTCAATGTAATCTATTCAGTTAGAAGTAGATTCCTATGGAAGTAACTACAAAGCTAAGGAGCTGGGTATGTTCAAAGGACAGTATGAGCTACATTGTTTTTTTTTGTTTTGTTTTGTTTTTACTTTTAAAAACAGATTCCCCTTCTTTCAGTGTTTGATGACTATAGAAGACATAGTGATATAAATTTTAATTTATTTTTCCTCTCCTAAAAATCTTGTATAATTGTTTTATTAAATTCTCATTACCTTATTACTGAACTCAACATCAGTGAATAAGACATAAAGAAAATAAATAATTCATTGTGATCTCATTTTCTTGGCCAAAGTGGGAAGCATGAAAGAAAACATCAGCAAGCACTTTTTACTGAATTTGCTAAGTAATAGTTAGATGTTCTGCATATATTTGATAATTGACATGCCACAAGAATACCACACAGCAGATGTTGTTACTCTTGGGCAATCCTATATTCTAGTTTATCTGAACTATTCTAATTTATATCTATTATTTTAATTACTAATATTTCATCTTTCCAATCTTAAAGGAATATCAATTGAAAAATAAATTGATATTTTACTTATATACTAAACTCATGAAGTTCACTTTAATAGATGGCTAATAACAATCTCATGAGAGTCACAGACCAGAATTCTGAAGCTTTATCAAAGCAACCATTGTTTCCCATTTGAAATTTGGAAGATGAAGCTTTCAGGAGAGAAGTGAATTCTACAGCCTCTAATATATCTCATTTCAGTGTAATATGGTCATTAGATGTGTGTGGACAAAAAGTCCAAAAAGTTATGCGTCCTTATTAATCACATAATGCTGGTCTTAGAGAAGTGATTATGTCATGGGACAATGCCTTCATGAAGAGTATTACTGTTCATATGAATGTGGCTCAAGAAAGACCACACAACTCTAGCAACTTGAGAACATAGCTAAAGAGTGCCATTACAAATGAGAAGGTGGTCCTCACCAAACACAGTGTCTGTTAACAAACTGATCTTGGACTTTGCAGCTCCCAAGGTCAACAATTTGATATTGGACTTGCAAGAAATAAATTTCTGTTGTTTATAATATCCTCCGTTTGTATATTATAACCATGCAAATTGACTGAGACAATTGTGAGTGTCAGAGAGCTAAAAGTTGTATGCCTCCCTGGAAAAATGGGTTCTTGATCAGACCACTTCACAAGATATTTTTCCATAAGACATATGAACTAATGTATATATTCTCTTCCAAAGATAGAACTCATTACAAAGACTTTGGTAAACCTTAAAGCTCACCATGAAATTGACTCATTCAGTTAATATGGTCTCAAAGTGCATCCATTTTCCTACAAGTGACTCTTTTATCTTTCTCTGTGACAAAGTAGTACTCCATTGTGTGCAAATACCCATTTTCTTTAGTCGTTCTTTTTTTTGAGGTTGTGTAGGTCACTTGCAAAATTTAGCTATTATGAATCTCCTTTCATAATAAATATGGCTACAGAAACAGCTTTTGAAAAAATATAATGCCCTATGTATTTTAGAATTTATTAAAATGAACCAATTCCTGTATTTTATTGAATTGAATATCATAATATTGAGCAAGCAAAAGGGAGCACTAAAACAGAAGGTAATTATAAAGGTGGTATAAAAAATGATTTAGCACTGAGTGAGGGAAACAGAATTATTTCTGCCACCACACTTACAACATTTTAATGCATGTGGATAGTAAATTTTTATTACTTTTTAAAACATCTTTATTAGGTTATTTGGGCTATGAAGGTCACACATTCCAGACTTGGTTACTTGACCACATTTTGTACATGTGAACTTGTGATGACCAACAAAATTCTATTGACAACAATAGTCTCATAAACAAATTTCCCAAATAATTAATAAACTCCCTTTTCCCACTGTCAACTTTATTATCAGTTATTAGAATTTCTTTTTCTCTAATCCATATGAAAGCCAACAAATACTTTAATTAACTTATTTATTTTATGAGTATATGTTTGTAAAACATAATGTTTATTGTTTATCCTCCATCTATGGAGCTAGTACTTGCAAATAACACATCTTAATTCCTTTCCATCTCTTTTTCATCTCTCTGTTCCCAATATCTCTTGATCTGTTTTCCATCTAAGAACTATCTTCCTATTTCCTACTACCTAGTGTTTATTTTTTTGTATATAATTTGTGCTTCTCATATAAGAAACACCATCTGATATTTAAGTTTGTGTGTCTGACTCATTCAGTTAATACTATGGTCTCAAAGTGCATCCATTTTCCTACAAGTGACTCTCTTATCTTTCTCTGTGACAAAGTAGTACTCCATTGTATGCAAATACCCATTTTATTTAGTCATTCTTTTTCTGAAAATGTGTAGGTCACTTCCAAAATTTAGCTATTTTGAATTGTGCTGCCATGAACCTAGTAGGCTGAGGTCATTTTATAGAAAGTTTTCTTCCCTAGGAAGTTTTCTGAATCAAACAGAATTATGTGAAAAGGAATCTTCAGTGGCTATTTTCATCTGTGAATTTTGGTAAAGCCCTTGAGATAATGATTCATGACATGAAGGTAGCTCTACCAGATAAAGGGAAACTCTTATATAATTGCAGTAATGGGGAATGATTTATTTATTCATGCAATTCTAAAGAGCATGACTTTGGAAAAATTATTACTTATTTACTGAATATTTGCAGACATTGTGTGACAGAATTAAGTGCACAAAGATGACACATTAGCAAAAGTAATTATTTTCTTGACAGAAATGTTAAAATATGTAAGATTTTGCTACTGACTGAGGATAAATTATTCCTAAAAACTGCAAAATTATGAAGAAAATTAATATCAAATATATTTTGTGTTAATCAATAGACAAACTTACCACACGGACTCCTCTAATGCATAGCTTAAAGTCCCTCTACTTAGCATGATATGACCCTTCTAAGAGCACCTTGTCTGTCTAAGCTGCACACTTGTGAACCATCCAAGGGCCCTTCAGGATGATGAGCTTTTGATTAGCCCTTTCAATTAGTGTTTATTTTCTTAAGTAGAATGCTCACAACAGATTCAAAGCTCTAGACTAGCCTTTAATCACTGTCTTTAAATTAAAAGGAATAGATTTTTAAAAACTGGTCTCTTCCTGCTTTGGTCACAAGATCAAGTATGAATACAATTTAAATATGAAAGCTAGCATCCAGTAAGTGAAGACTTACTTGAAATTAAAGGTTAAAATTCACTCTAACTCTATTAAATGAAAGCTATAACTATGTATCCAGACCTTCTGACATATCGCTAATTGATGATTGTGCTTTTTCCTCATTGGAAAGAGGAAAATAATACTTTCTTAAGAAAATGACATAAACATATCTATCCTATATTCTCCCAAGATATCTTAAAATTTGATGCACCTATTTTTTGTATATGTCCCACAAAATTACACATTTTAAAAGCCACTATAAAAAGTCTATCAGGGAGCTGAGGATTTAGCTCAGTGGTTCCAGCGCCTGCCTTGCAAGCACAAACTCCTTCATTCAATCCCACACATAACAATGCCGGGTGTGGTGACTCATGCCCACTAGCAATCAGTACCACATACCACAATACAGGGTGTGGTAGTTTGCGCCTGTAATCCCAGCACTGGGGAGGCAGAGATAGGAGGATTGTTGTGAATTCCAGGCTCACCTGGGTTACATAGTGAGCTCGGGGACAGTCTGAACTACAAAGTGGGACCCCGTCTCAAAAAAAAAAAAAAAGTCTACAAAAGACTACTTAAGAAGATGGGAAATTGTAGGAGACAGGGGAAGAGGATGCAGCCAGAATCCAAGTGGTAAACTCTAGTACCCCGTGAGTCCCACAGCAAAAGGATTAACAAACAAGAAACAACAAAATTGGAACTTTGAGAAAAAGACTGAGCCTAGGCTCAATTCTTGCTACTCTGAGCAGCAGCAGCAGGAGCCAAATTCTACATACCTATTGCCATTCCCAACTAGTAAACAACTCTAAATCTAGTCCTAATGTTATCTTTATTTTTGTAGGAATTAGACACTTACTCTATGCTTTACTGTCAAAATCTTTTAGGCCAATCATGAACTCTTCTTTCCTATCAACTATTCTCTGCGAGTTCCTTTCACTAAGATTTCTCACTCATAAGAAAGGGAAGCCTCCAGTACCCTCTACCTGCTATAAGCTGCTGGCTACAATACGTTTTTACAGCTCACTAGCTTTCCTTGTTTCTAGAGTTATCTCACATATCTTGTTTAGCCAGATGATTTCAATCCACTATTTTTAGATAATTTAATCTGTTCCCTCCAATTACCACTTGAACTCAAACTTGAAAATATCTAAAATTGTTGGTATAATTTATTCATTAACTTACACAACAACATATGTTAGAATATGCACTCAGTTTTGTTAGACACGAACACTGATAAGAGTTTTTAGTTTTATAGTTTTTCCAGAATAAATCCTGGATATTCTTGAGTTAAAAAGAAACGCTGTGAAAACCATAATATGAACTTGATGCCAAGAGAGAAAATATTTTATCACAGTACACTGCACACAGACATTCACAAAGACAACATGTGTCCCTGTATTGTATAAAACCTGTATTGTAAAAAGTGTTATATTCATTGGCACATGTACCACAACAATAATAGTGCGGAACTATTAACAAGGCATATTAAACATCATGAAACTTACTATGAAGATTAAGGTTAAGAATTACTTAACATTTATATGCTATGCTATTTTGGGAGGTTCATTTGTAGCTACTAGGAGATATACATCTTTCCAAGACCATCAAAATTCAAACTTTTATTTAAGAAGTTCACACCAAAATCTAAACTCTTACGTCCCTACCCCAAACTGGACAATCTATATCCCACAGGACATTCTGATCATGTGGCTTGTTATTTATAATAACTTATGGATTTAAGAAAGAAAGCCTTTGTACAGCTGCCATGCATGTGCAAGGTCATGAGTTTGATTGCTGGTACCACCAAACAAAAAATTGAAAGCTTCTGAGCATTGTCAGTCTTCCACTTCCCTTTTATTCAGAAATATTTATTTCTACAACCAAAAATGGAAACACACACACACACACACACACACACATACACACACACACACAGAACTTTGAATCTGTATGCTACTCTCTGAAATCAGGTTGGTTTTAAACAGATCCGTTTTGCAAAGGACTGAACAATCATGCTTCCCAAAAATTCATGTGTTGGAATTCTAATTACCAACATCACAGCATTATAAGACATGATGTTACAGAGTTAGGCCACTAAAATGTTCTCATGAGTGAAATTAGTCATACACAATGGATTGCAAAGAGCTCTCTTGCCATCTTCCTACTAAATAAGGAAAAATATTAAGATGACAGTCTGCCAGAGAGCCTTCTCTGGAACTTACCATGGTTGTAGCCTGATCTCTAATTTCCATCCTCCATAACTGCGAAAAATACTGTTATTTATAAATTATTCAGATTATTGTTTTTTGAAACAGCTCCTACTTAGGTAATTCAGATCAGCTGTATAGCTGGCCTTAAATTCACAGGGATCCTCCTGCATTCACATCCTTAGTGCTGGGATTACAGGCCATAACTGCCTAAAATATTTTATGGTCGCCCAAATAGAGGTACAAATGAGCTCAGCTTACTTTCCCAGATGACATGGTCGTCCTAGGAAAAGTAGACGCACTATGATCCCTCTGTATGAAGATTACTAAATGTTTATAATGCCAGACCAGTATGCAACAAAAAATTAACTCCTCTGGAATCAGAAAAAGGGAGCTATTCCTTTATTGTGTCTTACTCTTTCTGGTGACCTCTGGATAGAAGTCTGATTCTGGTTTTGAGCTTCTGTATTTCAGCAGATAGATGTTAGGGAATAAGTAGATCCAAGAATGCTTCCCTTCTATCAGATAGTTATGGTAGAACTCATTCAGTCACTCATTTATTCAATTAATAAAAGTCCCTCATATAAATATCCCTTTATATAAATATTTAGTCACCAAAACATTGTGCTGTTGTACAAAGATATGTTATCTAACAAAGAGAACCTCTCAAAAATTGCATTTTTCTGGTCTTGAGAAGCTTCCATGCTAGTGAGGAAGACTTACATTTATCAGATAATCACACAAATAACTACACAATCAAACTGTTTGGAGGTAAAAGGAAGGAAACATACGAGAAAGCATGGAGTTAAATAGGATCCTGGAATTGTTCCGCCTCAACCCCAGCCACAAAGAACCCTGCACCCTTTAGTATAATTCTTATCCTTCGAGACTTGACAGAGCATGCAAATATACAGTTCTCCTATATATTTAATGAATTGATTTTAAACTAATCAAAAGAGAGCTCTTTTTTTAAATTCAAATCTTTATCGGTACATTATATATACACATCATGATTGCACTCAACAATGAGAATTTGTACCAGTATATGACACAATTTAATTCTCATTTTTTCCCATGTCCTTACCCACCCTACAACTCCCACCCTCTTATATACAGAAGCTTTGTTTCCTTTCTTTTTTATTATCATAGAGAGCTTATCTTTTGTCTAACTTGATGGATCTGGCCTAATCTGAGGAATCCTAAAGTAAGGTTAAACATCAGAAAGATACATTGTTGCTGGCCTTGAAGAAAGCCAACAATCATGTTATGATCCTCCTATGGGAATCACACAGCAAAGCAATATGAAAAGCCAGAAACTATCTGGTCAACAGCTAGCAGGAAAAGGAGGTTTCCATCAGAAAACCTCAAGGAAATTAATTCTTTCCAACAGTCAGTGAATCTATAAAGGACTCTGGCCCTACAATGAGAACATCAGCCCCATAAACCCCTTGACTGTGGCCTTGAGAAAGTCAAGCAGAACCACAGTAGGTAGTCCATACTTAATTCAAAGAAAGTATAACACATGCTTTCTTACCAAAATACTTAAACATGTATGACAAATTTGTAGCAATATATTTTGCAACAATAGAAAGCTAATATAAGCATAGAAAATAGAATTGACCTTGTAAAGAAAGACTGTCCTAGGGAAGAGATGTTTGAACTGAATTTAGAGAAATAAATTGCATTACATCAGAAAACAAACTGAATTTTAAATGAGAGAATCAGACACAGAAAACTTAGATATAAAATTATTATATAGCTTGGAATCAATAGAAGAATGGTAAAGACTGAGATACAAAGATATCTAAGATTTAGGTAAAAAAGGAATAAAATAATAGAAAAAGGGACTGGAATTGGGAAAAATATAACAGAAGTTTGAAGATCATATAATGGAGTTAAAATTTTATTCCAAGTGATATCAATTTGTAGATATCCCTTTCCCACATTATTTTATCTAAAGGTATAGCATTCTCTTACTGAATGTTTTCACCCTAAGAGTCTCCATTTTTCAAAGACCTCTGATACAAAATACTACTCAAGAAAATAGGAATCATCTTAGTGTTCAAAAACTCTTCAATAGACATGCCAAAGAACATGTCTTCTAGGATTATTGGGAGAGCTCATGCTCCTTCGTCACACCTGCAGGAAGCCTTGGAATGAGCTGACTATTGTAAATGGGGGGAGGCAGTGGTGGGGAACAGAAAGTGGAACAGAAGAACTTCTCTACATACCAAAAGCATATTGTGTAATAATGAATAATACCTATTCTCTAGTTTTCACAACATTTTTTGCTGTAGGTATAGGTCCTGCTTGAGAGGAAGTCAGAATATGAAAAATCTTCCCCAAAGTGAACAAGTTTCTATAATTTACCGTATTATACCTTTCTGCATTAAGAGTTTGCAAAAGAAGTTTTCAAATACTTCTTTGGCTAATCTTTCACTATATAAGAAAAGATTATGTTCCTCATGCAATTTAAGTTGCATCTTCTTTATTCTCAGACTCTTCCATTTCAAAATTTACATGTTAAAATTAAGTCATTTCACATGCAAATATCTTCAAGAAATCCACACTAAACTTGATTTCATCAAGTCAAACAAACTGCTAAAGTTGGTATTTAAGAAAAACAAGTATTTCTCAGTTTCCAACTTCTACAAGAAAGTTTCATTTTTAAACACTTTAAAAAAGTGACTGATAAAGTATAATACAAATTACATAAGTTATGGTTCACTAGATTCAGCAATTTCACATTATATAGAAATTTAATCAATCTTTCAGGGATTGCAGACATATATCAGTGGGAGGTATCCTTGACCTTTCGTGGAGAGGTAAGCAAGATGAGATACTGAACTGCATATTTCAGTGGGATTGTTGGATCATGTATAATTGCCTTTTGCAGAATCTCTGGCAAAAATTGAGGCCTCCTATGTGGTAATTCATTCTGCTTTATATATGAAAAACAAACGGCACATTTTATCTATTTTAATCAAAATTTTACCTTTGTTTAAACCTAAACCTTCTCTACCTACCTCAAAAAGGGTACAGAATAAATAAAAGATATCACCATGCAAAGCCATACAAAACATATTAAAATCATTCCTGTGATACTCCCTGTAAACTCCGTTGTGTTCGTGTTAAAAGAGGCTGCCATAACACTCCACTTCTCTCTTAAAAATATACAAATATGAAATAATATATTTTTATTCTATTTCAAGTTTGGCACTATCTTCAGTAATGTGACCACACTGTATCTGTTTAACTGTTGCTATCTACATTGTGTGGGAATGGAGAAGTGTTATACCTTCTACCTCAGTACAGGAATCATTATAGTAGAACATAAGGCTCCAAAGAAGTAGATAATTCTGGGAACCAGAAATAGGAAGTAAAAAACTTGATATTGAAGCCCAGTTTATCAAGAAAAAAGGAGTAATAGAACATAAGCTTTTGGTCACGTACAATGTAGTGTGTATCATTTTACACATACAATGCTCTTTTCTTCCATTTTACATGTCTTAATACTTCAGATTTTGAAAAAGAAACAATACATTCTTAGAAATTAACTGCTGAGAAATTATTTGACAAATGAGAAAGGGAAGCCCAAGATATAACAATGGATTCCCACAAGTCACCCAGCTCACTGATTACAATAGAAGGCTGAACGCCTGGGTTCTATCCCCTGGCCATACTTTCTATCCCGTCTTTCTTTCTACAGTTGTCCATTTTTGAGTATATACTTATAAGAAACTATTTTCTAATTTATTCATGTTCAAGACAAGACATTTATCAATTCCCTGGGCTCATTGTAACAAGTAATATAAACTGATATTACATTTTTTATTCTAATGTAAAACATGTGAATATTATTAATCAATATAAAAGGGAATTCTCTTTACATCTTTAAAAAATTCATTAAAGAATGAAAAAAGTTAATAATACTGTACACCACAATCTTATAGTCACTGAAAAGTCATAGAAAAGAAATCTTAAGGTCATATAATAAGAAATCTCTCTCTCATAAAAAGAAACATAACAGTCCAAAACTTTCAGTGAACTAAACTAAACTGTAGTATAAATAAAACAAATTAACTATATTTGGAAATATTTTTGAAATAAAATAACAGATAATTTGAGGAATCACTAGAACTTCTACTTCCTATCCTATTTATCTTCACTCTCACTCTATATAATATATATCATATATCTAATTTTCTATTTAAATTTCTCATGTGAAAATTATGACATATTTAAACTTGTCTATATGACTTATTTCATTTAATCTTAAATAAGGTTAATTCATTAATGGTCTTAGAGTTTCAATGGACCTTTAAAAATACCTATTATACAAAGACATCAACATCTGACAAATACATCATACACAAAGCAGAGGTTATGATACCTCTGAACAAAAGACTGAAATGAAAAATCAGGAACTGGATGTCTTAGCTAAAACTACACAAATATAAAATTGTTGTTATCTCTTTTCAGAAGTTTAATGAACAATATCCATTAAATAATTTCTTATGGACAAGTTCATATATAGATTTGCCAATGTGTAAATTGGCAGAAGTTGTATTCTTAAATTTCAATGTTTTAAAAATGCAATGTGAAACCCATAAAAATTTTCTCTAGTTGAAAGTAAATATTTTTTAACAATGAAATTTAACACAACAGTAGTACAATTGTGTATTATTGTAGAAATACTTTAAGTGTACTATTCCAAATTCACTGGAAATATCACTTAGTCAAAGCTCAGTTCCTCACAAGTTTTAACATATTTCCTTATTTATCTTTTCACTGGAATTCAGTACTAAGTAAATGGAAAAAAAAACTACAAGTTCAATAAATATCAAAATAATACATTTTCCACATGATTTAATCGCCTTGGTGACTCAGTGTGGATCTGAGAACTATCACCTCACTTGTGGGTAAGTTTTCTCATTCATCTAATGAAAACTTCCCAGATTTACCAAACTATAGAGAGAGAGTAAGTGAGAGAGAGAGAGACAGACAGACAGACAGACAGACAAATACAGAGAGAAAGGTAATTTAAAATATTCTATCTCATGAAGACTAACAGAATGGTTAATTCACTACATTTTCATGGTTTAAGTCAGTTTTGTTGTGGGAAGAAAACACAAAATTAATATACAAGTTAGTAGATGACCACTTTAAATTCAAAGCATACAGCTGAATGCAGATTAATGATATTTCAAATAGCCTATGGTATAGTGATTATGACTATGAATAATGAGAGAGAAAATGTTTGGATAAATTTTGTACATTTTCTCAACTTAGAATCCAAGCATTAACTATTAAAACCATATACCTAGATTAAAAACAATCCACAAGAATGTTTTGATTTTTGTTCACCTTTCAGTATAAGACCATATTTTTATGAAATTAATTGGTACTAAATTTATAATAAGAACTATATTTACAATAAGAGTTAAAATGGAAAAATAAAATCAAATTAAAACACTGAGCCATGATATTTGCTTTCAAGGAAGAGAGAAGATAAATTTATCACAGGATTACAAACAATGATATACTTAAAATTAATATCGCCAGGCTTTAATCTATTTACTTGACACTTCCAAGAATGTAATTAAAGAAATGCCATAAATTCAAAATCAACATAGCAAAGAATTAAAAGTTGCATTCCAGCAATGAAGTCTGTTTTACAAAATAACAAAAAAAGAAAAAAACATAAAGGTCTCATTTTACTTTTACTGATACCATATTCTGAGTTCTTTGAGAACTAAAACATTAGTACTCATAATTTGGGGTGTATATTTTAGTGCAGTACTTCTAATTCTCTCTTTCCTACAGCTGAAAAAAATATAGTTAATAAGAATATTTATTTTCCCGACAGCATGTCAAGGCCTTGCTCATTTGTACTTCCATTGATTCTCCAGAGTATCCTGCATAATGTTAGTCATAAGGCAGATGGTCACAGAAAACATGTTTCATCCACTGAACCTTACAAGGTAGGGCTCTCAACACATAATTGTGTATTTTCGTAACTATTCCTACCCATTTGTTCCTGATACACTGAGGCAAATAAAAAACTTCACTTATGGTTTAATGTCTCTAAATTCTAGAAATGTTCTAATTTGTTAAGAAATACATCTGATAATATCTGCACATGGTACTTCTGCTCCAATCAAATGGATATGAAAGAAGTTCTTGGGCAATGGGAAAAAAAAAAAAAGCAAAATGTCAACATACTGCTTATTGTAAAGCAAACATTTACTAATCTTGATAATCGTCCTCTTATATAACAGCAAAATTTGGCAGTATTGGGGCCGGGGAGTTAGCTCAGTAGTTCCGGCGCCTGTCTTGCAAGCGCAAGGGCCCAGGTTCCATTCCCCGGTGACCACATAACAATACTGGGTGTGGAGACCCCACACCCAGCAGCAACCAGTACCACATACCACAGTGCCGGGCGTGGTGGCTCACGCCTGTGATCCCAGCACTCAGGAGGCAGAGGCAGGAGGATTGTGATGTGAGTTTGAGGCTGAGCTCAGGGCCAGCCTGAACCACAAAAGCGAGACCCTGTCTCAAAAAACCTAAA